>JAZGTI010000040.1:0-52626 GCA_036877585.1 Botia kubotai
ATGTCATAAACCGTAGTACGGTGTGGCGAAACTTTTACTTATGTCATAAACCGTAGTACGGTGTGGCGAGCTCACCCCCCGGTCCCGGTTCAGCTGAGGACAGGATGCACCTTGTAGAGTTAAATTGTGCGTTTTCATTTATTTTTGAATGAAATCACAAACAGACGTGCGGAGACACGCATAACGGGTTTCTTTCATTTCATGTAGTCACTATTCATAATGACACAGCGAAAGCGACCGGCGCGCATATTAATGGGTGTTGTCGCTTTAAAATTTCTGCAGAGTCACTGTCACCTAAACACTGTAGCTCTTGTGTAACACTGCGCTGGTTGTCAAGAGGCCGATGCATGCACACAATGCAGGTTAAATATGGTCAAACATTTTCTGTCGTCACACTAATGAGTCCAGGCAGGTTTACCTTCATTTTACAATGCCAACCACAAGAGCCACAAATATTAGTTTTCTTTGATTTGATAAGTGGGAATGCAGCTGCGCAGTCTTCGCATTCTACCAAGTGTCTCCAGAGATTATTAGAAGATGACAGACAGGCAGCCCACAAAAATGTCATCACCTTCATATACAACACAGAGTTGCAGCCGTTTGACATTGTGTGTCTTAGGGGAGTGGGGTTTGTGATGTTTGTGTAACTTACGGTTTGTTGTTCTTTTGACTGTAACAGGTGAGAAACGATGGCGTTTTATAAAGAAGATTCATTTTCTGATGAAGTCCTGCCTGTGGTTATTGTTGGTAAGAGTCTGTATTTTTTCGTTTGTTTTTCATTTTTATGGTTTGGTGGTTTACTTCAGTATGTTCATTTGATGTGTATCGCACCTCTCTGAACTTGCCTCGCAGTTGTTTATTAGGAAAAAAATCAGTTTCACTTTCATTTTTGCTCTCTTTGCATATTTGATCAATTTTGAAACTTTATATTCCATCACTTGTTATATTACTCCTTTTTTTGGGGATGAATCACCCACTTTTTGTTGTATTCCTCATTTGTATTTAGATTAAAAAGTGCCTGCCAACTAATCCAAGTGATTATTTTTAGGCATACATTTAGGAATATCCTGTCCTCTGTTATTTTCACTCTCGTTCTGAAAGAATTTTGTTTATCAACAAGAAGAAATTCTAGTGAAGAGCATTTCCAGTTTTCAAATGTATGGCTGTGTCTTTGACAGGTAATGGACCATCAGGGATTTGTCTCTCTCATTTGCTGTCAGGATACACACCCTACCTTTCCCCTGAGGGCGTGCACCCCAACCCCATTTTGCATAACAAACTGTCCGAAAAACCCCATCTCTCTTTGTTTGACCAGGTATTGCATGCACACACATACAATTGTTGCTATTTACATAACAACTGGTAATTAAAAGCGTCGATTTTCAGCTTTTGACTGAATACCACAACTCTTTATACGACAATAACGGGCTTGTTAAAGAATGACCCGTTACATGTTGGCTTAGAACATTATCCAATTAGGTTAAAAATTATGCTCAAATCCAATTTTATATTTCTGTGTGCATGAAGGATCTAGAGTACCTTTGTGAGGGTCTAGAGGGTCGTTCATCAAACCCTGTGGCTGTGCTTTTCGATGCCCTCCTGCTGCCTGATGGCGACTTTGGAGTGGACTGCCCCTCACCACTGATATGGCGGTATGAGCCGGAGCGGGCCACACCTCACCTTGTATTGGGAAAAGGGCCACCTGGTGGGGCCTGGCATGTAAGTCACCCTGCCTAAAATATTTCTGACTTGATAAAATGCTTAAGTTTCAATAAAACCAACTGAAAGTAGCGATACGGCTGGCTTAACTACTTTTTCAATAGCATGACAATAGCTGAAATGTTTTCAAAATAACGAATGCTTTTCCAGTAACAAGCTGAATCATGCGAAAACACGGTTTTATTATTACTTTAAGCAGTCTTGCAACCGAGTTGGGTAATTAATTTTAGTGTCTTTTAAATAAATACTGTTCTCTTTTTAATTGAATAAAATTATCTAAAAATTGCACAATTTATAAAACATTTATAGATGCGTTTTTATACTAATTATATACATTCATTATACACGTTTATAGTTTAGATAGAGTTTTTAAAAAGACTGCCATGACTGTAGTTGAAATTAATTATAGGTAGGCTGTGGACTTGGTTTGCTACAGTTTCTTATGCGTAATTGTTAAAAATGATGTCACATGACCGAAAAAAAATTCTAAATAAAGGCTTAATTTTCTGTACAGCCCTGTGGGACAGATGAGAAAAGGCCACTCATGTGATTTAATGTTTGCATTTTTAAAACAATTGCAACACTATGCTTTTGCCAGTTTGATCAGATTGTCGTGCATTGGCTACAGTACATCCTATCAGCATGTGAAGTTGTTGATTATTGTGGTTGACTCCTGCAGGCGATGGAGGGTTCCATGTTGACTCTCAGCCTGGCCAACTGGATGGAACTTCCTGGACTGAAGCTGAAGGACTGGATGAGAGATAAACGAAGGTATGAAGATTAAAGCTGTCGTGCAGGCCAAAGGTCAAGTCCAAAATCTCTCTTGAGCGATACAGACCATGTCAAATCAAATCTAGCAGAAACACAATTAGATTCCTTCATAGAGTTAGTACTAGAACAAAACGCCTATTTATAAGTCTGTTTACTGTTAGGCTAGTACACCATATATATTCATGCATGTGATCATCATAAGTCATAAGGTTTATCTTACATTACAGTAAGTAAATGTTCAGTAGTTTATTGTAAGACAATGCCTAAAACAGGCAATGCATCTAACATAATTGTGTGTTTATGTGTTTGTATTAGAAACTTGCGTAACGATCGAGCCACGCCAGCTGAGATTGCATCTTACTACCAGCACTATGTGAGTAAAATGGGACTAGAGAGGAGATTTGCTTGTAGCACCACCGTGACCTCCGTCCATCAGGTTTCACTTGAACCCGGCCGCTCCGTTTGGAAGATTCAAGGCCTCCAAAGTAGAGCCAAGGGTGAAGAAGAACAGGAAGAGGTGGAGGTCCCATTCTCCATCCATGCAGAGAATGTGGTGCTTGCCACAGGAACCCACGACATCCCAGCCCGTCTTGGCGTGGAGGGCGAGAATCTTCCCTTCGTATGCCACAGTTTCTGGGAACTTGAGGATGCCATTTCCTCTGGGCGATTGGATCGGGCCTCTGAGCCGGTTCTGATAGTGGGTGCCGGGCTGACGGCAGCAGACGCGGTTCTCGCGGCTCACCACTTGAACACGCCTGTGTATCATGCCTTTCGGCGACCTGTGACCGACCCGGCGCTCATCTTTAACCAGCTGCCCAAACTCTTGTACCCCGAGTACCACAAAGTGCATCAGATGATGAGCCAACAGCAGCATAAACTGGGCGAGACTGTGGTAAATCTGTCCAACCAACCTGTCACATCATCTGTTGATGGCTCAAGTTCTTATAACAGCTACCCTGGTTACCTCAGTTTCCCAAAGCACCGTGTGGTTGGCTTCAAACCTGGTGGCAAATGTGTGCTAGAGGGTGATGGAGGGCTTCAAACTATGCTGCACGTCTCGATGGCACTCGTTTTGATTGGGTCCCATCCAAACCTGTCATTTCTCTCAGAACACGGACGCCCATTGGCGCTGGACGCAGAAGAGCCAATCAGCTGTCGACGCAACCCAATAGACGTGGATCCGTACACCTATGAGAGCGTGAGGGAGCCGGGCATGTATGCCATGGGGCCACTGGTGGGTGAAAACTTTGTTCGATTCCTGAAGGGCGGGGCCTTGGCTATTGCTTGTGACCTTGCGCGCAAACACAAGGCGAAACGACAGAGCACGACAGAGAACTCCAACACCAGCGTGTTGAATTATCAGCTGACCAACTGCACCATAGATGCATGAATAAGCATCAAGACAATCTCAAAGATGGAGAGACTTTAAAGGGGTAAAGGTGTAGGTGGCCCTATCACCAGCTTCTTCCTTCCATAACTGCTCAAGAACTCAATGCAACATAAGATAGTGTGCTCACTAGTGCTGACCGGAGACATAGACGTCTTGCTGATGGACAGCAGGATGAGAATCGCTCATTGAGTCTTGCATCATGTTTCACACACTTACATGCACTGACACAGATTTTCCTGTTAATGACTAACTGACCTGAACGTGGTCTAAACATTAATCTGAGTCTATGGGCAGACTTCAGGGATTGTTCTCCATGTCTGCTCATGCATAACAGTACTCATGTTCTCACGGCAGTCGTGTTTTGTTGTGCCAAATTAACATTTCTACTTAACATGTTTTCTTGTATGTTCAGATCTAACAAACATCTTTGTTAGAAAAACTCAGAACTTTGCCAGGCAAATGCTTTCATCTGTCGTATCAATCTTGGTACTAACATGCTAGATTTGTTTTTTCAGAAATCACACTGCATCTAAACATTATGGAATTTGCATATATATATATATATAATATGCAGAGTGATTATTATTAGACGTAGCTTGTTTTGTATTCTTTCATGTTTTTAGCAGCGTTTGTTTGGGCTAATGAACTTTTTCAACTACCTTTATTTAATTTTTGCAGTACAGCTACAAAAAACAAGTTCAGCATGCTACTGTGAACAATCCACTGGTTACACCAGCAAACTGGAACTAACTTTCTAAAGTGAGGGCTTTTAAAAAAAGCAACAGTTGTTGTTTGCTGCTGTTACTAACCCAAAGCTGAAACCTCTGTGAGGTCAGGCTGCACTTACAAAACTGACCACAAGAGGGCCATTGCACACGGCGACTATAAAGCCAGTTATGTTGCATCAGATGTAATTATTCCATATTAAGTTGAATGACATTATTTAAATGAATAATGTGGCCTACATAACATGCTTAGTAATGCAGTGTGATGATTTGTGGGCTGAATGTCACTTTGCCTCGAGGACCTTTTGATGCAATTATTTTTGTTGTTATGGATTTAACTACATTTTTTAAAAAAATATTGAATGCATATCTAAGAAAGTGATTCTAGTCTCTATTTTGAAAGGTTTTATTACATTCAAAATCTCATTTTACTGTATGACTTGTTAAAAGTGTTTGTAATTGTTTTCTGAGAAACAATGTTTGTAATAGATGTGTAGTGTATTTACATGAATTGTTGCTGTCAGACATTATTAAAAAGTGAAAGTGCAGTCAGAAAATTGAACAATGTGTTTTCATTTGTCTATCATATATTCCTAATTCAGTTTAGTGTGTATACAGTAAATTGTTTCTGTATGTGTCATATCCAGATTACTACCTACATGTACAGTATACAACAGAACACTGTGCTGGGTGCCATATCCCAGAATGCAATGCACTTGTTTTGACTCTTTTCCAGTGTGTTGAATGAACTTGATAAAGATTTTTTAATCTGTTATTTTTTTGAAAATCGTTCTTGACTTTGACCGTTTTAAAACGTATTTAATAAAAACGACAAAAAATGATTTCTGAGGTGATAACTGGGCTGCATTCTTTAACCAGGTCATGTGGCAACAATATAGTGTTCTACTGTTCAAAGTGCATTGCACAAGAACCAGAGATTCTCAACTCTGAACCTCAAAGTTCAACTTTCCTGCAGAGTTTAGCTCCAGCTCCAATCAAACTGTCTATAACTTCCCAGTATCTCTAAAGCCCTTGATTAGCCTGTTCAGGTGTGTTTTATGAGGGCAGAAGCTAAACTTCATGTGTAAATACACCTGCAATGCTATTGTTTCACCATCAGATGGAGGCAAACCCTTTCTCCAGCTTTCTCTAAGCATATCTTAACTAGGGCAGTACTGTTAAAATGTCTTCAACTAGTTGCATTGGTGTACTGTTGTATAGCACAGAGCACTACTCTGTACCTTGTGTGTGATTTCAAACAAACCATTTTTTATATGTTAAGTCTCTTCTGCATGAATATGTTCAGTAATTGGGGCTATTAACCTGAAAAAGTCCTCGCTACATTAACTGCACAATGAACTAACCAACCAGCAGATTCATGATACTATAGTAAAGTAGGTAGATTTTGCTGTGTTGGATGCCCACTGTGTCCAAGGTGACCTCTCCTCTCCTAGCAGAGAGACAGGTGGCCACTAGAGGACGTGATGCTGAATTTATCATGTCTGTGTTGCTATGAGACCGCTGGACTAGTTTTGTAATGTCAGGTAACAGCAAAGGGTTGGGCAAGATTACACCGATGCTGACTCACAGACGAGACAGGAATCTTTGAAAGCCTGTTCACTTCTTTATGTGTATAGAGACGTATCGTTATAAAAACAGGATATAGTTATAGGTATGCTAGTATCTCTATAAGTACATTGTATTTGAGGGCTTACCACAGTGCAATGCAGTAAAATAAATAGCATCTTATAAACGTGGTTTAGCGAGTAATTTCTCTGTATAAACATAAACGTGTTTAGAAAGAAAACAGACGCGTTTACAATGGCACAAGAGAAAATTTGCAAGGTAAAGAAGCACGGCAAAAGGAACACTGACGGAAAAGCACGAAGGTGCCCGAAGCGTTTATGCTCCGCCCCCCGGTTGAGTTCGTGCGCCAGTCGATCCTCGCGAAACGAATGGAAAGCGAGCGAGTGAATAATGTTTACCGCTCACACCGAGGAATGTGTTAGAGGTCCAAACTTTAGTCAGGTACTGCGCCGTTAATTCCTCTCCAAAACCCCGTTCAGACCGCCACCACCGCTGGAAAGCAACACACCTGAGGACACGGGGTCGACTGAATGAAAGCATGAGGAATAAACACACGGAGAGCGGCTGAATTAACGTTACGTTACTATCGAAGCAAGTTTTTTTGAAAACGCCGAGCCAGGTACTTAAAGGCGCAGACGCTCAAACGACGTGCCTGTGCGAGGCTACCTGTGCTTACGTGGCACTTTTATACTTTAAGACGGATAAACAAATCCGCGTTTTACGCCTTTTCTGGTCTTTAACCCGGCGCGATGCGATGTCTTTTCCGAGGTTTAGTAAGTCGCGCGGCTGGCACTAGTTTACTTGCGCCCGGCAGCCAATCAGCGCGCTGACTGCGCGAGCACGTACTCGAATCTTCTTTTTTTTGGCGTTAATTTATCGTGTTTTGATTTATTCCCGCAATCACGCGCAAACGGAGCGTCGCGTCGCGCTATTTAAACGCTGATAGCAGCTTTCGAGCCGTGCCATCGCAGAAACGAGAAGTGTCAGGGCTGCGTGCGTGTTTTTTGGGCTGATAAAATGGATGCAGGCATGGAGAAGGAGTGCAGCGCTTTGGGAGGGCTCTTCCAAACCATCATGAACGACATGAAGGTGAGACACTCTTACGCTCATAGAAAATACAGCCGATGCTTTGATTTCCTCCATCATCGGGGTGGTTTGGGTGTCTGTCTGTGGAAAGGCTCAGCGTAAGTTATTTTCCAGCTGTTCTGGAGGGCTGGCAACAGTTCTGTGGTTGGCCGGCTGCTGATACAGCCGTCCTGTAATGTGTGTCCCCTAAAATATCCACGTACATCTGTGAATCTGGATATATGGGGTCCGTTTACAAGTTTAAAAGATGTTTCTTACGTGAAATATTGGAAAATGTTCAGCTATTGGCGTTTTCAGGGAGTGATCATAGGACTTTAGAATGAATACTGTGTTATAAACAGTACTATGGGAAAACATTGTTTTTTTGGCAGTATTTTTTGGTACCCTGGAGTAACATGTAAACCATGACGTGGTATATGAAGATATGATCATTTAGTACCATGTTATACATCAAAATACCTTATGGAGAAAGATCTGTTAGGATATCCAAGGGACAGCTCTGTATGTTAACATGTAGGTAGTAACGTGTATTTTGATCCTGTAATCATGGTAAAGTCATGTTTCTTGTGTTTGTACTTTTGGAGTACCATGTAGGTGCCATGATTTGTAAATATGGTGATCAATTTGTTCTATGGTAACACCATGAGATTTTGTGTTATGATACTGCTATAGAGCAGTTTGGGGTAGTTCACTAAGTTCATCTGTCAGAAGACAGGACTAGTTAACCGTTTCACCACGCGCTATAACGTTATGCCTTATCTCTAAGCAACAGTAGCAAGTGCCCTGCTTTAGAGTCCCTGTCTCTCTGTAAAGGAAGTTGCCATTTTTGGTGCCCTGTGTAAGATTGAGGAACGAAAACTGGACCATGAACGTTTACAGTTTTTTGCTGTGTGTTTTAGCTGTTTATACAATGCTGTTACTTGTTCATTATAATAACTCTGACTATTCATTTGCCTAGTAAAAAAATACACAGGTGCGTGAGCGTGCACAGGTGAGCAGGAAGTCATTGAGCGTGTGTCACATCCTGTTGTAAACATGGCTCAATACATGAGTCAGGCATTATTTCAATGATGTTGAAAGCCCAATTTACATGTATGCTGTCAGGAAACACCAGGTCGAACATTTAGGACAAAACTACACACCCCTGCTTGTCCGGACATGATTGTTGATGTTTCAAAACATTTGTGTTTACTGTCCTGAAATCCTTTCTCTTTCAGAAAGTCAGAGGCGAGTTTGGAGCTTTGAGTTTGTGTTTGCTTTAATCCCGTTTACTTTTAATGTAGTTTTGCGTGTTTGGAATGCACAGAAAACACTGCACAATATTGCGTTTATGTGTTATGCTTGAACTTTTTTAAACCAACAGTGACCCCAAAAGGTATTTATATTTGAATAAATATGATACTTTTTTATGTAATTAGATGGCCTTCATACACTTTCAGAAGAGTCAGTGTGTGATTATTTGAGTAGACGCTGTGTTTTAACATTCACGTCAGCGTTCATTAGCGTACACATACTTGCATAAAGTATGTTTCTGATATTAGGCTAATGCTTTGCATATACACATTCCATTAGCGTTCCTTATCATTCCAGAACATTTTCTACTCAAATTATTAGGCAAAGCAGCTCTCTTTATCAGAATTTATGTGAATTTCCATGGTTTCCAAGACATTTACGGCTAATTAAAGGAGTAGCAGTTTATTGTCAAGATCTCAGGATATTAGTATGCACGCGGTTAATGTGGAAGTAGGTCGCTGGACTCGCAGGAAGGGGGAAGTGAGCAGGATATCCCCATGATTGTGTGTGTGTGTGTGCGGGCGCATTTGCGTGCATGTAAAGTTCTGGTACTCAATAAACAGTTCTGATGTGCAGGTGACAGAGAAGTAATCTGTATGAGGGTAAGAGATTTAGATGGTAAGTCCAAAAGAAAAGTTCACCCCAGATTTCAAATGCTGTCATCATCATTTTCTTTATTTCCTTCTTTTGTGGAACACAAATTCAAATGTTTTGATGATATTTCACACTGGTATTTCTCATACATTGAAGGCATATAGTGAACAGGAGCTATAAAGCACCATAAAATTAGTCAATTCAACTGTGCCAATTCTACTTTTTACAAAGAGCAGCTTAGAACTGCAAAATGACAGAAAAATGTATTCACAAACCCTTTAAGATCAGATCTTATTTGCTGTATTCCTGTCACTGATATAGTTTGCCTTACGATCGCAAGCTCTGATTCAAACATTGTTATGTTGACAAAGTTTGCATGCATTAGTTGTAGTAAACTAGCTAAACTAGCTTTATAGCTGGTAAATTGCCAAACCTGTATGGTCTTAAATTGGCTTTGGGCTCGAGTATGTAAGGTACAGGCATACCATTACATGTTAGAGCATTTTCAAGCAGTTTTTTATGTTTTTCAATGCACGCCGACCTAATGCATTACACTCAACACGCTGAAAGTTCCTTACCAGCTGCTCGCTCATGTGAAATGTCACCTGCAGAGACAGACAGCTCTCAGTTTAGGCGTAGGCTGCGCAATTTAAAAGTGCATGGATAAACTGCGTAGACAAAATGTCATCGTTTTCTCTTCGAAGAAACTGATGCCGTTCTAGTTTTAGGAAAGCGAAAAGATTTATTGGGTAACAGTTGTCGTTTAATGCCTTTTTTTTAGCTTGATGTTTCATGGACGCAGGCAAGTGTTGCCTGCAAAAGAATGCACGTTACTTCATTTTTCCTTTCACACATCGAGAATTTCTTCTTTTTTTTCATCTTTGAATCCAAAACAGTTTGTGATTCAGTTTCCCAGTGATGAGCAGAACCTCATCTGTTCCTTCAACGGAACAAAACTTCCCTTTCTCGCTAACTTAATAGGCAAAACAATACCGCATGCCATGCCAACATTTGCACGTGATCATACCATTAAAGCAACAGTGCACCTGGAAGTGAAAATTCTGTTATCAGTGCTTTGAGTCAATGCTTTTCTCCTGTCTCAGGAGCAACCCGGCACAACGCATCAAAAGCATCTGATATATAATTCAGAAATGCAGCGTTTGCATTCTTCAAATGAATGAGGGAGAGAGAATGATGAGTCACTGATGAACATATTAATTTTTGGGCACACTATACCTATGAAAGGCGAGGCTTGTGAACTCCTGGCTCTCTTCATTGGCTCTTTACAATACAGCCTTTAAGCTTTGTAGGTATTATTGGAAACCTCCGTTTATTTGTACAATGGCAAATCAAAACTTGGTCAACAGAATTCTATCCCCACCTGCAAAAATACTGTAAAAGTTTGCCTCCTCTTATAATACACAGACCTGGCTGGAGAGATGTTTCTTTGTAGGGTTCAAGAGATCTTCAACTAGACGGTGAACAGGAGGGCAACAGGTAACCTGAGAGATTTCCCCTGCTGTTGCACTGGTATGTATTTTAGAGTGCTGATCTGGGATCAGATTACCCAACTGTCTAGTCATGTTCGAGGCTTGTAGCTGTTTTGACTTTGGTCAGTAGGCAATTGCACTATATTGTGTTAGAAACCACTTACATCATAGCAACACCGTAGCAACTACCTGGAGCGACCTTTCATTGTATGTGTTGGCAACTTTCGCGATGGCAAACACCTCTCACACATCTGAAAAAGCCATCACTTGATACTTTTTCATGTTTATGTATTTCTGAGAGGTGAAACCGTACAACGGCTGCCATTTTGTTACCTTCCCCCTCAGCCGTCCAATCAGTGTTTTCTCTTCTGCTGAACTGTGATCATTAAAAGGGTCTCAGCACTTTTCGTTGACCTCAGCCGGTCTATCTGAGAGAAGTTGAGCTGTATTGGAGAAGCCAATGATTTCTGTCCTCTGTGTTTCACAGCGTTCCCTTCCCCCCGACATCCCACGATCTGTCTGTAGTGTGTAAATACTGAACCGGCTGTTCTCGGACCTGCTTGTGATTCACTTCTCAAACACTGCTGTACAGCCCTCAGAGACGGCCGTACATCTGAGGACACGTGCACACACATCTACGCATGCATACAGAAAACACCTTTCTCACGGCGACACACCCTTGAATGCATGCACAGGTGAACGTTTGAGGCATGCAAAGTGTGTGCTAATGAGAGATGATGGGAGTTTTTATAAGTTCTTTATAATATTTAGTTATTAAGACCTTGAGTCTGTGTTGTAATAAAATTAGGGAATGTTTTTTGACTGATATGATTTTAACAAACAACTACTGACTGATTTCAGTATCACACAAAAGTTTGTTTACGACGTGTCTGACAAACTGTATTTTGTACTTCATTATATTATTTCATAGGATTTCATTTTTGTTTAGGCAAGTATTTAATTTATTAATAAAAAGGTTGAACAACAGACATTACACAACCTTCACACAGTTAGTTAGTAAACTAAAATGAGTAAAATCGGTTTGTTGTATTGGTTTATATCATGCTGCAGCTAATATGCAGATGGTTTTAAATTGATCAAAAACCGGCTGATATGTATGGAGCTGTATGGCTGTAGGATGTGTTTGTAAATGATAAGGGCTCCAGTTCTGTCATATTAGCTTAAATCTAGGGCACATTGTGATGATACCGAGTCTTTGTTCAGTTATTAGTAATTATTTTCTGCTTTTCTGCAGCTGATCTGATTATAAGTAGAGAACTTCTGAGGAATCTCAGCCTGTGGATCAGCTTCTCACTCATTAGGGTGCTGTTGGTTTACACCAGTCAGAATACTACACTTCCCCTGGGCCCTTGTTAGCTGCTATTTAAGAAACATGCTTCAAAGCATGTATTATTAATCAAAGAAAACGTCTGCCAGTGTGACTTTTTTATATTTGACATTCAGCATTGCTCTCAAATGAAACCTCTGTCTGCAGATACAAACGCATGTATCTGTTTTGTTACCTGATACAGTGGACCGACTGGTTTTCCCTCGCTTTGTCACCAGCACTTTACCACAGTAACAGGTGAAGATGAGAAGGTTTGAAGACAGAAACTGATCATATATTTCTTTCATGCTGTTGAAAGCAAAGCTCAGGGGGGGTCACTTCACAGGAACTGAGAGTATGAAAGAGAGAGTTTGTGGACGAGATTTGGAAGAAGGCATCTTTTAGATGGATCAGAAGTTTCTGACAGTCTTAGGAAAGCCCTGCAGCTGTCTGTTATAATCACGGCCACTCGTTTCCTAAGAGATAAAGCATAATGTGATAACCTTGCATTCTGTAACCGTGGTTACAAGAGGTGCTGGTCAGTATAAGTATGCAAACTGATGTGTAGACTATGTACACTGTGTACTTCATAGGCCGATGAATTGTTTACTGTGATTTGTGTGTTTGAGACAGATGGACTTACAATCTTTGATCCTAAACGACTACTAAACAAAATCATAACCCTGAAAGTAATAATATACATGTTATATACTAGTTACACTGACTTTGACTAGTAACACTTAGTTTACATTTTGAGGTAATAGCTCACTGAGTTGAGTTTTGAAAGACAGCAGATTATTAAACGTTATGTTTTTTGTGGTTGACAGATATGTGATTTGTTAAATACAGCTGAAAAATTTTATTTCCTGTCGACAGAACAAGCCTGTGCAACATTCATGCAGATTTACATTCAAATCAAACTGCAGCTCTTTCTCGCTGATGGCAGTAGAGCAGCAGAACAAAGTCCATCATGTGATACTTCAGAAAAATACACGCGATAGACTGAGAGGATTTCAGCATAACGGAAGTTCAAATTTTACACTGGTATGAATGCCGCACAAAGTCCCACAATGAGGGAAATTGTAGACTTCAGTTGTATTTCAGCTGTGTGTGGATGTCCTTTCTAGATTTAATCATATTTTCAGCTAACCAATATTACCTGCATTAACACATGGAACTGATGTCAGAGTTGTATGGCTGGTCTCTATAAGAAGGATTAGCCCCTACAGATTATCAGTTATTGCACCATTATCTTGATTTGGATTAGATATTTTAAATAAACAATACCGGACTGTGTTTTTTGTTTTTGGTCTAACGTAAGCGCTACAATTTTGTCAACTGGCTCGCAATTTCGGCAACGCAATATTGGCCAGCCGTTGACCACATCAGGAATACAATCTCTATAATGAATAATAGCCGACATCTCTAATGTTTCTATGATTTATATACTGTCATATGTTGTTGTTTTGTTATGGTTTTAGCCGACGGCAGCTTGTCACTTTATTGTCAAATGATGTACACAAAACACAAATGATGAAATAATTCCTTTTATTACTTCTCTGTTTTGTTATTTTGTGAAAACAAGGTCTTGCAGCGTTGTTGGACCTCGTAAATGGGTTTCTGTACATTCCAATAATTTAACGCTGATTGTGAAATATCAAGATCAGATACAGAATGTCTGCAGGAGGGTGAGGTGTTTGTTATAGATGTTAAAACAGCTGTTATCTTTCATGTGTTGAGCAGATTAATGTGGTGATTAGTGATGGGTGTTAATGATAGTATTAACACATTTCAACAGGTGTTATTTTTCCAGTAACCGTCTGTTTTATGAGCATATACTGTACGCTAGTATATAACCAACATTAATTGGTGCATTAATTAGTGACACATCCAAGTTCAATGTGAAAGGCTTTTTGGAAATTGTTGGCGTTAATACAGAGAAGGTTTCTGAAGGCAGTTGAAAGAGCGCTACGATGGGTCAACAGATGACTGCCGCTCAGTGTAGGTGGTTCGACAAGTAACCTTTTATAAACTTCAAGACTCAACTGAGATTCTGGGAGCGTTTTTCCACTGACATGGGCTGGAAAAAGCCAAAGCCGACTGACTTCAGGTCAGTGTGTGATCATACATGATCAAACAGACTGAAATAAAAGATGTTTTGATTCATGCAAATGTGATGTTGTAAAGCGAGAACAAGCGACAAGATTAAGAGCTTTGGTTACATGATAATTAATCAAGGAATTCCTTTCATACTTCATTTCATTCGTAGCTGTAAAATCAAGCTCGCAGTCACCTTGCTTTTGAACTGCTGCGTTGCTGCATAACCAGTTAGTCAGCAAAGTTGTTGAATGTGACAACCAGTTTTAAAGACGTATGACTCATCACCATTTGTGAGCTACACTCCTGCAGTTTACCACTGGAGACCTTGTGAAGACCAGAGTTTGTCAGGCGGTTTATGATGTCAACACAATATGCACAATCAACAACTTCCTATTGTTGATTGTTATATGAGCTTAGCCATTTGATGGATTCTGAAACGGGCACACAAGACATATCAAGGAAACAGAATATCATAGTGAGTTTGGGGCGGTCTCTTTTGATTTGACGATCAAGCAACCATTTAGAACACCCTAGCAACCACATAGCAACCAACCACAACACCCTAGCATTGTGGCGGCAAGTTGCGCATGGATTTGTCTTCTGTTTTAACTTTAGAAATGTATTTTTTATTTGTAATGTATCATTTCATGAACTGTGACTCACAATTATGGTTTTGCTAGAACAATCTTTGACTCTGGACATGTTTGGGTTACAGTATAGATTCATGTGACTGTAGTCAATAGTTTCAAACTGTCTTTCGAATTGACCAATATTGATTGTGAGGACCAGATGACCTATGGTGAAAATGTAATGATTACCCTGCTTTACCCTGGTTAACCCCCATCTCTCTCTCTCTCTCTCTGTCTCTCTCTCTCTCTCTCTCTCTCTCTCTCTGTTCGCTTTATAGGCGAGTTATCCAGCGTGGGAGGACTTTGTCACCAAAGGGGCGAAGCTGCAGTCTCAGCTGAGGTAAGAACAGACACGACCAATCACACTCAGCCTTCGTTTGAATAGAGTCTGATTATAGTAATCCTGTTTCAAAAGCAGGAAATGTGCTTGACTATTAAATCAGTCTGGAACGACCTGTCATCCAGTAGTGGATTAGAATAGAGCTAATAGAGAAACCTGTGAGAAATTGACTTCAAAAATCTGGTAAAAAAGAAAGATACAAAGAGAATGATAGAGGAGATGATGAGGTGGGAAGAAGACTAGGTTTGACTAGAAGACTAGATAGAGGTAGAGGCAAGTTCAAACCCAGGCAGTTCTGTATACATTAGTCAGGGTCAATGCTGTGTGTTCACAACTGATTTTTATTCCACAATCTGGTGTATTTCTTAGTAAAACAGACAGACATGTTTGAAGATTATTGTTTTCAAATAATGTATTACTGATGAATTTAAGCACCAATTCGGCTGATGCTTTACTGTCTTTAAAATCCACTGGATGTTTTGGAAAGGTGTGTTTTTAATTGTTTTGTCAGCCTAACAATTCAAAATTCAAAAATCGATTGTGGGTTCACAGACACATTGAGCAGACTGTAATTCTGTCAATCACAGCCTCGATTCTTTGAATCTAATTAAATACAGTGTCTGTTTAGTGTGCCGCGTGCTGTTCACTCTCGTATGAGGTCCATACTAAGTACTTTTAATCAATAGATGAAACAGAAAACAGACATGTGAGAGTCACATGAAGATCTTATAGTTTAGTTGCTGGTCTCATCAACTCAGCCTGACCTCTCTGTTCTCTATCTCTGGAGTGTAAACAGGCTAATGACCCTCCCAAAGGTCCACTTCAATACCGCAGATAAACATCAAACACACACACACAGTCTATCTGTCCTGCCAGGATCTGAGCTGGAGCTGTTAACAGTTTCTTTGACTACCAACATTGTTGGAGCTTTTGTAAAGCGTTGTTTTTTCGTAAACGTTGTTTTTACTTTAGGTATCATGTTATGTCCAGTCGCACTTGCTTGGAATTGTTTTCCAGGTATCCATTTTTTTTAACCTCAGCAATGAGCTTCTCCATTGTCTGCCATTTTAAATGTCAATGGATTTTGATTGGCTGTCGGTTGTTTTATTCATCAGCTGATAATATCACTCTGAAAGTGACTATATAGTTCCTCTGTTTTGTTATTAATACAGTTGTGATGTAGACCCCACTATTTTCTTACATTTAAAACTATTTTAAACTCCAGTCTCTATCTAGGCTGTCCAGGCTGTCACTCAGAAATGTCATATTATTTTAAGATGAAATAGATTGTGAATATTGATTGAAGTTGTCTGTGTAATTTTAAACGACTGTAAGTGTTGGTTCAGAACTCTTTTTTTAGAAGGGGACAGAAACCAGTAATCTGTGTTTTTCTGTCTCTCTACCATTGACTCGATCCCTGTTTCACTCAGATCTGAGCGGTTCTTAAAGGGCCGTCTGCTGAGAGTCTGTCTATCAGGCACAAAAGCTTTTGTAGGACTTGGGGGGCCACTGTGGGGGCATTTCTGAAAGGCTGTACTTTGTAGTTTGTATCACCTGATCCTGCAGAGCTCCACTGATAAGCTGAGATCTCTCTCCTCAGAATGAATGTGTCTGTACAATAGTTTCATTGACCCTGTGAGCCAGTGAGCACAGTGAACTGCTCTTGCTGTGTAGTTTTTCATCTACCAGAAGTGTGCTGGACGTTCTTCACTGTCCAATCAAATGCCACATAAGGTGTTTCTTTTAATGATAGGAGGGACAAGTATGTTGGATTAAGAATGAAGACGATTGGGTGTGAGTTTATGCCTGTTAAATCCACACCTGTAAAACACCAACAAAATAGTTTTCACAGAATCGCATGACATGTTGAAAGTGTTTCAGCTGCCGGTTGATAATGTTCGTAACATTTTTTGTTTGGTATTATAACTATGCACTAAAGTTTTCAGCATCTTCAGGTATTTAAACGTCACTCAGCCAAATCCTCCTGCTCTGCTGTACTGTTAATGTTGGCTCGTACGACTGAACCTGCTGCAAACTCCAAACAGCTGCCAGTGGAATGTTTTGTTGTGATATAGTGGCTGTTATAGAGAAGCTGCCTCAGAGAAGTTTGTAGTTTTGCTGTAGTTTTCTCTTTTAAACAATCTTCTCTATCTGTTGTTCAGGACGACAATCATTGTCACAAGCTCATTCCTGGACGCTTTCCAGAAGGTGGCTGACATTGCAACCGGAACACGAGGTAAGAAGAGATCTTCACCATCTCTATTTCTCTCCCTCTCTCTATGTTTCTCTTTTGCCTATCTGTCTCTCTGTCTCTCTTTTGCCTGTCTGTCTCTGCCCACACAAACAGACTGTCTTTCTGGTATTCCTAATGAGCAAAACAGGCAAATGGTGCCTCACAGGAACAGTTATTCATCAAGAATGCATTAACTCTGGACACCTCCAGACTCGTCCAGACTGTAAAGGGCCAAACGTCTTGAACTTTAAGGCATGTTTGGGTGATGTAACCCTGAATGTAGAAGACAGGTTGTTTTATAGCTTTCAGAATAATAGTACTCTTGATGTCACACATAAAACAGTAAAGTAAATCCACATAAACTCTAGAACTTGACAGTGTGAACTCTTCACCCATTCGGTGCTGGTTTAAAGCAGTATGTATTTACCAGTCAAAAATAGTCAAAACTGACTGATATTGTCAGTGTACTGGAGCCGGTATAATGCCACCCAGCTTGGCTTTGCATAATTTTTATCAGTTCTGTTTACATATTTTCGTAATTGATTAGCTGGTTGCCTTATGGACGAGTCAGCTAATCAATCAGTCTTAATGCATGTATAATTAAACTAGCTTGCGGTTAACATGACCCCAGATTGGTGCGTTTATTAAATGGTGTTTAAATAAGAGGAGATTTCAGACGACCTTCATGGGCCAGCTGTAGTTTTTTCCTACAATCATATTTGTAATGTCCATTTTATTGTTTGTTTTTTTGGTTGGGTTTTGTTTAGTCTTGCATGCACGTTGAACACCTAAAAACAAATTCTTATAATATTGTTAATGATAATAATATTTCAGATGATTCTGGGGATTATGGCATTTATTTTCCAGAACATTTACTTTTTCTTAAGAGAGAGCATGAGATACTGTTACTGGAAATCGTTGTTGTGTTTTGCATGCGAGTACAACCTTTCTTTTATCTGTTCTTTGAGTCAAAGCTGTAATTTATGAGCACGTCCTTCCAGTAATCTAGTTTATCCCATCATGTCTATGTCAATGGTGCTATCTTTTATTTATTCTAGAATGGAGTCAGACAGTGGTACATTTCACCATTAGGGTCGCGCATTGACGCTCCAGATTCAACAGTGTACAGTTCTGTCACCTGTGGCAACAGATGCGCAGCCTTTATTAGCATAGAATGACCAGAAGGTCATCAGGCTGTTCTCTGCTAAGACAATAAAAGGACGGTCCGACTGTCTCATAATGACTCGGGTTAGGTTACACAGCCCCACTGCTAGTTAAGGTGACTGCTGTTTGTTATCTGTAGCCTTTACTCTGTCTGACGTTTACATTTCTACAGTTTAGCCCTGACACTGTTTATCCGGCTGATAGTGTGAGAATTTTACCTTGATCTTGTGTCGCTTTGCTCTAAATGTGTTTAGCATAACAACAACACAGACGGTTCTGACAATGCGTTATTTTGAACATGTCGTGACTTTGTTTTTTGTGTTATGTTTAACTGATTGGAGAACAGTCAGTGAGATTAAACAGTATGGGGTAGAAAATGAACTGGTCTTTTATTTCTTTTTTTCACCTTTTATACGTCTGTTTGTCTGTTAAGCTGTTTTAGATATTGAATGTGTCTCATGTTTGCTATTGCTGACACACTCCATTTTCTGTATTAGACTACATAGAAACATGCAACAATAGTGCATTATTTAAGAGTTGTTTAGTTTGTAACTTGAACCTAATGATTATTTCTGCTGCTGAATTTGTGCGTTCCTGATCTTATGAGGTTCCGTTTCAGTTAGCACGCTCCCTTTGAAGACAGCTGTCTAGGTAGGCATTAGAGCGCAAGGCAGCTGTAATATTAGCATTCATTAACACGCTTGAAGCCTTTTCTCAGTTTGTCATTTAGCTGCATGGGTGTGAACCCAAATGATTTTGTACCCTAAGAGAATTCATTTACGCAAATGTTGGAAAGATCCTGACATGCTAGAACTAGTGGACTAGAAGAGCGTTTGGAGATGTATCTGCTGATGGTGCAGCCACACGCGACCACTAAAGATTCACGGCTCACGCCTGCCGTGTCAGGCCTTCTCATGTTAGCTGGACAGCAAATCCTCTGAGCTCTGCTGTTAGGATCTGCTGAACATCTGTGTCCTGCAGGGAACTGTTCAGTAGTGTCGACTGTGCTGAGGGTGTGAAGTGCTTGTTTTTCTTTCAGAAGGTGAAAGGAAGAGCGCATATGGTTTGTTTGTTGTTTGTGTTGGAACAGGAAGTCAGTTTTGTTGACATTCTTTGCATTTCTTTCACTGTACAAGGAGATTGTTGTGTTTGAAATGCTTCCGATTGTTGTCAGCTTGTGAATGCTCGCTTGTGTGTTTTCTCAGTAACTTCAACTGTTCAGGTTGCTGGGAAATAAAATTGTGTAAACGGTCTGTAAACAGTCTTTGTATTGATTTTGCTGACATGCGCTTTGGCTCCTGACCGGTCCACATGTCGCAAAACTGATCAATCGATTTATTGATCAGCACCAGCACAGCTCTGCTCACACACCAATCTGCTCAACGTTTCACTCGTTTGTCCAAATCGCTCTTGAAATATATTTATAAATGTATGAATATATTTTGTGAACGTTATGTAAATGCCTCTATTTGATTCTCCTTCCATCCTTTCCTTCCAACAAACAAGGAAATAAACACTCCTCCACAGTGTTTGTTTTCAGTGCACTTTGAAGGAACAGTTAGTGGACAAAATGGGCTAAAAATGTCAAATTCAGTCGTCATTTAATTATCCAGATGATTCTATGAGTTTCTCCAGTGGAACACAAGAGGAGAAATTCTGAAGAGTGCTGATGTTTTGTTTTGTCTTACAATGAAAGTAAACAGTGACTGAGGTCATCAGATATTAATATCCAAAGATCTCCTTTTGTGTTCCATGGAAGTCAGTCAGTCCCATGACTTTTTTTGGAGCAACGTGAGGGTAAGTGTCTAAATTTTAATTTCTGGGTGAACTGTCTCTTTAAATAAGCAGCACAGTTTTTTACAGTCGTTTTAGATGACCTGTCTTATGGTTATAAACCTTAAACGTTCTGCTAATTGACTAATTGATTAGTAATCTCCAGTGATTTGACTATGGTCCGCCGCTCAGCCTGATTATACCTGGTGTCTGTCTCAGTGTGCGTCAGCTAGTCATTGAACCCAGCCTGTATCAGCCTCTATGTCCACAGCCCACGGTCATACCATCATTATGTAATCACATGTCTGGTAAACTGTTCTTCAAGAGTACCGCATGTTTAGAGATGTACAGAGACAGATGTATACAGAAGACACTGGAAGAGCAGAATTATGACAAACATATGGAGGATCTTAAAGCTCAGTCAGAGCAGCTTCTGTACCATCATTGACTGACATGATGTTTTTGTCCCACACCTGTTTCGAGCTGCGCCTGGCTCTCAGCTGCCACGCTTTCATAGAGGGACCACGTCAGCCCCAATGAAAAGCCAGCTGTCTGTACATACATGAGCTGTGTGTGTGTGTGTGTGTGTATGCATGCTTTGACCCTAAAACATCAGACCACGCTGTAGAAATTCAAGATACAGGAAAGATTAGATGTTAGTGACAGGACCTTAAAGTGAGTCTGGATGTGCTGGTAAGGAGAATGAAGCCACATGGAGAGCTGACCCCCTCCAGCCCTCTCTACCCAACCCCAGCTGAGAGTGTTTGAGCACAGGGCAAACAGCTGTTCAGTCCCATGACCCTTCCAGCTAAAGACTAAATATGTACGTCACACTGAACAGTTTCTCTTCAATTACATTTACAAAGACTTTTAAGTGTTTTCTAAACGTTAGCATTTCTGAAGCAGGACTTTCTGACTATTAAAGAAAATGTAAAAGTTTGGTGTCTTGCTGTTTTTTGATGTGATGTTTTTTAAAGATGAACTAGACCGTTTTCTCTCCAGGAAGTCCTGGAGCTCTTGATCTCAGACGAGACCTCTGTGGGGTTTTAGAGATTAATGTAATTTTTTAATATGAGGAAATACAGTATGAGATTCACAGATGTACAAAGGTTTAAATGTACAGGAGTAGTTCACCCGTTATTTATATATATGATGTCCCGTATATATACAATGTCATATACAGGCCCAGTTGTGATTTATTTTCATTGTGCTAAGAAGAGTGATTAAAATATGCTTTTGAAAAATGTGCCTTTTGTGTTCATTGCAGGTTTGGAACGACACAAAGGTGACTAACTGATGAAAAATGTTGAGTTTTTGGATGAGCTGCTGTTTTACACGTCCAGAGCACAGCCTTATATAGCAGTTTTAGTGGTTCTCTCTGTATAGTCTTGAAAATATCTCATGTAAAAAGAAAGCCGTGTGAATCTTGAGCAGGCGTTGAATGTGGGGTCTGTGCTGAGGAGATTCAGAGGGTGAGTGTGATCAGAGACGGACTTTGTCCTGCACACACACTGCTTTGCTTTGTGCACGACAGGCTTGCGTGGGCAACCGCTAACTAGCGTTTACAGAATGACGAAAAGAGCGTGAAGTTTATTTTGGATCGTGTCTAAGGGAGAGAGATGGAGGACATACAGACGAGATGATGGAATGATTCAGGAAAGCCGTGTTTTGATTTGAGATGGTGAGATCTTTAGCTTGTGTTTAACACAGCGCTCTAACCTGGAACGAGGTGATATAATGACAAGCCATTCCAAAAAAACCATAATCCACAGGCTGTACCCATTTTGTCTGCTGTATGTTTTTTCCGTATGACACACGTGTATTTTTTTTATTCCTTTTCTCAAATTCCACAAAGTACAAAAACGCACCATAAAAGGAGGCTGTGGTCGAATCTGAAACTGTTGTGTTGTGGACTTCTTGTTTTCAAAGACACGTGTCAAATCCAAACCCAGATGTTATACAATCTGTGTGTCCATAGATCATCTGCTCAGAGAGGAACTTCTGCAGGAAAATCACAACTCGCACGCTTGTTTATACCACTGAGTCCTGTCAGTTCCCACCGAAATCTTTCATTTGCTTCTGCTTTGCTCGCTGCTTAAGGGCGTTCTGGTGGTGGATGTTTTAAAGTCACGTGAGCCAGTGATCATCTGGAACATGAACCGCCTGGAACTTCTATCTTGTTGTGAGGCTTCTGGCTAAGTGAGGCCCCCATGAGTCACATGGAGAGGTGAACCGAGTGGTGCAAACCCAACCCTGTGATCCAGCAGAAGACTTCCTCTTTCCCTTTTGGAACGAAACTCAGTCGATTCAAGCAAATAACTTTACAAAATAAAGCCTGTTTTCCAGATGTTACATTTCGGCACAGAAAATAATCCATCCCCATCACTGTCACCTGATTGCCACATAACAGGCATTGTGTAGAAACCAACCGCATTAGCGTTCCATTATATTGGCCTCAAAACATACATGACCTTTTGTAGCTGGGCTCATTTTTAGGGTTTCACTCAGCTAGAGAGAATAATCAGCTTGCAGTTTACAGTTACAGTGAAATGTGTTGAAAACCGAGTGGCAAGCCTGTGCCAACCCGTGTTATTTTCAGATTTGTTAAACAATCAGAAGTATGAAAAGTCACTCCAGCACTCTGAATGTTGCCCTGGAGGGATGAGTTTGTGTCAGGCAGACTGTGGGAACCTATTAAATCAATCTTGTGTGATGTAGCCTACACACGCCAGAGCAAAATACTTCATAGACAAGAGCGTGTATGTACATGTGTTCATACTCGCTAGTTCTGTGCCTAAACCAGAGACCTGTCTATCAAGACAGCGTGCATGGAACACAATGACAACAGTCAATATTTGTATTTGTTGTATTTTAATGCTTATTAGCGTCTGTTAGCATAAGCAACATGCTAACACAACTGTTGCAGAAACAAAAGAACTTTTTTTGTGAAGTTGAGAAGGAAGGATGATGCAGACAATGTCTTGAGTTCAGGAAGAACTGGCGACGCCGCGGGATTGCTGCGACAGATCTCTGAAAGTCAGCTTGGAGAGGAAGTTTGTCCCCAGACGTGGTTTACGAGCGTTTCCTAACCCTTCAGTGAGGAAGGCAGCTGACATCGCACGCACGAGCAAACCCCCCAGTGCAGTGACCCCTGACCTGGCCTATTTTTGTCTTAAACACTACACAAAAAACAGTAGCCACGTTTGAAAGGTTTCATTACACTTGGGTGCAGTTAATTGTGTGTTATGATGTGTTATGATGTCACAGGGAAAATAGTTTGAATGCAGGTTTGTTTTGCGTGGGAATATTGCCATGACATTCTACAGAGCGGATCACTGGTCGGTACTGGTCGGTACTGGTCGGTTGGATAACAGCACACACTGTGACAGTCTTTGGCAGCAGAGCTGTGTGTGTGTGTCTGTGTGCATGTACGTGCTTTTTCTGAACAGATTTGAAGTTCATCACCCCCGAAGGACACGCATGACCTGAATGAAGCTGTTTTGGCCGCCCTGAAGTCCACATGGGGACGGAGTTTGTGCTGACGTTGTATTTGCTGTACCGCAGGGTCAGTCTTTATCGACAAACCGTCTCATTTAGACAAGAGCTTTCTCCTGTGTTCCACCTCCATCTGATATTACATGATTCTCAGCCCAGTGCTGTTCAAATTGAAACACTTGAAACTACTGCCATCAGTTCCACCTTCAGGAGGAATGTACCTGTCACAGTGTGATTTATATTGTCATACAGTATGTACGGTATGATTGTGTTTTATTTTTGAAGTCACCATAAAACTTCATTGAGGAAAGTCTGTCATTATATACGTGCATAACAGAAAACCTTTCCCCACAGTTTATGTACAAACTCTCTTCACAAGTAATACAGTACGTTTTATGCTAATCCTTAAGCAGGGGTCCTTAAGCTGTTTCATTAAGGGCTTCTTAATATTTCATTTCCTTATGTGGGGTTATTAAGGTTCAACGGTTTCTCGAGGATAATATTTTTAAGCTTTACTGCTCTTAGATCAGTTGGGAGTCCACCCAGTGTTGCCCTCGGGTGTTCGCTGGCTGATGTCAGTACAGTGAAATAGCTCCTTTTGTAAGTGTGTTTGATTTAAGCGTACGTTTGGGAGGAAATCGGCATTCTGTGTACGTGAATGACTGTTTTGTCCACAGAGCAGCCGCCGTTAAACATCATGTCACAGGCAGCGCTTGTTCACTGAGGTTTCGTTGTGAATGAATGAATGAATATATTGTGACTGACCTGCGGTCAGAGAAGCGCTATAGCAAACCTGAGAATGAAGCTCCAGTGAGCTTGCTGTCCTCTCTGGCTGACTTCATACAGCAAATGTATGTGCAGGGAAATTAAATTGTGGCCCGGGAAAAGCTTTTCCATTGAAGAAAACATGGAAAAGTTTCTTGCTCTTGAGCAAACACGTTGGCTAGGTGTACGTTACCGAGCGTGGAGTTTTAATGGTCGCTGTGTGAATCTGCTGTGCTGCTTCGAACAGCACAACTGAGTGAAACGTTTTTGAGGGCTGATGGTAATAACTGAAACGTACAGTCTCTCCGTCACTGATAAAGAGCTTCTTTGTGCGATTAAGAGGTTTAATGGGGATCGTACATCAAATTGGCCAGAACAGTGAAGAGCCTTTTTGTGTTTGACACAGCAGACACGAGTGTGCTCTCACGTTTTAATCCGGTTTCTGCGAGACTTTATTTTGCAACGGATTCTCGTGTTTTCAAGGTTTCGGATTAAAGTTTCATTCAGGGTTAGCTTGAGGCAGTCGCTTTGTTTTGAGTAAAAACAGTATCACAAATTTTTCCAACCTTTCTGTGCTGTTCACACTGATGTAAGAACTTCAACTGCTGTGTCACTGAAGAACATTTTGAGAAGGACTGGTCAACTGTCCAGGATCTTCTCAATGATAGCTTGAGGTTACGACCCAGTTTAAGGGTGCCTTTTGTTTTTCCCTTTTATAGGCTCGGAAGCGAAGGGCAGAAAATTATGAACGGATGTTTCTTAAAATTGGCATGTTGTTCTGTAACGTTTTGAATACGCAAACAATAGATTCATCTGCTTCACACAGTAAAACGTTGTTAAGAAATTAATGTAACACTCCTTACTGTTTTTCAGCCAAGCACAACAGTTGCTTTTAATGTGGCTGCAAAATTGCCAAAGTGGTGGAGCTTCATCAGAAGAAAATACAGGCTGTCGCAATCAACGTGATCTGCAGCTCTTCTGAGACGCTGCGAAGATGGAATAACGAATTTCACACTGTCGTTGAATTGGTGGTCCGCCTGCCTTTAAAAGGGATTTACACTCAAATACCTTTAATTATAGAGTTAGAAAAGAACTCTGTCGTCTCTTTGTACTCCTTGTTGACATCAGTTGATTGACACCCAGGACATTTGAAAACATTTTAAAGTCCCGCCTTCCCTCCCCCCGCAGAGAGCGTGTCGAGAAATCTCGTGTGAAATGTCACTGCAGTAATTTGCTTCGTTGAATGGCAGCCTGAGGCGGCAGGGTGTGACGGGCCCCCTCACCTGTCCGGTCGAATGAGTCTTCACATTAAAACATCTGTTTGTGGCCGTCTGCAGTTCTTACCGTGGTGAAGATCATGCATCACGCACACAGAAACAAAAAGAGCAGTGAGGTGCATGATACGACATGTCTGGGTGAACTCCTGCGGTTTTGTAGTGGAAGATGAGTCAGAGTTACAGAACTGACACACACACACACACACACTCACAGCCCCCGGCTACAGACCTGAGACATACACGTTTACTAAGAGGTACTAATTCATTAAAGAACTACAACAGAAAACACTGTGAAGGATAGACTATAAATTTAGGTTCTGTTAGTCCACGTTATTATTTCAATATTGATAACTGTATTGAAATACTGTAACTGGTCTGAGATCAGTGATTAAATCCAGCGATTACTGACGGTGCTCTTTAACTGCATGTGTAAATGGCCAGAAATGTAGCTGCTTATGTTTTCTCAGCTGAATTTGGGCTTTAAGGTCAAGTGAGGACTCAAAAAACGGCAAATTCTTCACATACAACAGCAGTGAAGTGTCTGGATGAAGGCTCGCCTCACATCTGTAGATCTTCTCTTTCTCTTCCTATTTTTATTCTTTAAATGAACTTTTTGGCTCTCGCTGGAGGTGTTTTAAAAGGAAATGCTTCTCGGTCAAGACGTCTCGGTCCTCTCTTCCCCTCCTCTGAGTCACAAAGTCCTGATGAAGAATTAAACGAAACTAAACTAGGCCAGAGGTGCTTCATGTACTCCTCAAACATCCCTTCCCATCATGCTTTGTGTGTGGCCACTGGCCACATTATTGTTCTCATTAAAATCAGGTGTTGAATATCCTGTTTCACTCACTCGCATCACACAAGCCATCGCTGTGCTTCATGTTGAGGAGAGTTCTGGTGGAATCACACATTCCTCTGAAAGATAAGGGTCATGTTGCAAGTTGTCTCAAACGTGTTTCAGAATAAAACCTATTCAGTCTCTTATTAAGAAAAGAGAAACAGGGCTAGAAAAGATGAAATGACTGAAGAGATGAAAATCATTCGTTTAGAAACACTGTTATGCAACTTCTCTCCTCTTTTATTAAGTTATGAGCTCAAAACGGAAGATTGTGATATAAAAAAAGACAGATAAATGCATTTTCACTCTTTTATGTCCTGTAGGAGCAACAAAAGAGATCGGATCTGCTTTAACCAGGATGTGCATGAGGCACAGAAGCATTGAGAACAAACTCAAACTGTTCACCACGTAAGTCCTTAATTCTGTTTTGCTTTTCATAAGGGGATTAGTTTAATTGGTAATGAAGATTATTGTGTAATATGCAACACATTACATATATGCACAAGTTTAATGTGTGTGTGTGTGTGTGTGTGTGTGTGACGCAGGGTTCTCATGGATAACCTGATAACTCCTTTGGAACTGAAGATTGAAGAGTGGAAGAAAGTAGCCAGTCAGCTGGATAAAGATCATGCTAAAGGTATCAGACCCCTCTATTAGACCCTTCTATCAGACTTTTCCCCATATCAAGTGTTTTGGCCTCAACGAAGGGGGGCCTCAAAGAACTTTAAATTATTTAGAATAAGACAAAACAAGCATTAAAGTAAACTAAAACAACCAAACAACAAGATATGTGTTTGGTTATTTTTATAACACATATACATTCTCATTATTCGCATATCGTCTTTAAATATTGTTGTGGCCAGTCAGGGGTTTTGAAGTCAAAAAGGATGAGATTCACTCAGAGAACTCAATGTTTTCAACATGTAAAGGATCATTTTAAAGCTCTGATTTGAGGCTAACTGTGGAAACACAGAGGGAAGGTTTGTCCTGCTGAAGCTGAGATTAAAGATGCTTTAAGAACATCTTTGTTTCTCTCATGTTTGAAGACCCTGTCAGATAAAGCTGCTCTTCGCTGCGTTCGGTGAGCGTTGTTAATTATTCAATGGCTTTTACTCCGCTGGAATCGCTCACACAGTTTTTATTACAGCACATAATGGATCATTAATTCATAAGAACAAACCGTTATATGTCATATAAAAGATTAGTTGCTCGATTACAGCCGGCATCACAGACTTGACTCTAGTGTACGCCCACATCATCTCCAGTGTGTCTGAGGTCATGATGAGGTTGTTTCTTCATCCGTGTGAATAACTTACTGGTGTTGTTTGCAAAGGCGAGTATTACAGTTAGTGGATACGTGGGGTTAAGAATTTGAAAACATTTCTATACACTGACCGAGGGAGCGATCCAAGCCATATCTAGTGACTAAAATATCATCCAGACTGGGGTTCAACCTGCATAGCAACAGAATACAGATCACTCAGAACTCCTTAGCAACCCCATGGTGTAGCAACGCCCTGGATACAACTCAAAACATGTTGGCTTCTCAGTAGTAAGTTTTGCACCGGCATGCAGACATCGACAGCCTTTGATCATGTGTCATTTTCTTTTACTAAATCGGCTATCGTTTGTTTTCTCCTCTTTTGTTTTTTTTAGAGTATAAGAAAGCACGCGCGGAGATCAAGAAGAAATCCTCCGACACGATTAAACTACAGAAGAAGGTTAAGAAAGGTAAGAGTCATCTAAAGTCGTTAGAAATCATTGTTAAAATTAATTGAGGGAGATGGAAGGTCAACACCTTTGGTAAACAGAGTCATAATTATGCTGCGAGTTGCAAAAAGTTCTGCTGTCTTTCCAAACACACACACACACACACACACACACACACTCATGTTACTCTGTCACGTCTCTCTTTGTGTAAACACAATGGGACAGGTCCATGGCTTCTGTTTGCACCACACCCCACGTTGTCATCGCACCACTCCTTCTGTTGTTACGGCAACATCCCTGCCAATCTTGTCCCCGGTTAAACTGTGATCAAAATGTGTTTGTTTGAAATAGTTTTCGGTTCTCATTTTAACAGCTTCATTAAAACAAACAACATAGTTTAGCGTACCACAAAAAAGCTCTCGGCATGATAAGAATGAATATTCAGCAACAGAACTTCTCAAAAACATTATCATGTTCATACATTACTCCAGACATGAAAAGAATAAAAGGGTATATTTTGAAGTTCATCATGGTGTACTACCTTATAATATTGTACTACCTTGAATTCGTGCTAAATTTAAATCATTTGATTAAAGTGTTTTTGTAATACAGTTTAATGTATGAATCTGTTAATAGTCACCATTAAATACACAATAAACTACCAAAAAGTTAAATCTTTGGATACATTATGATGATGGGAATTTGGGAAAAAATGTCCTTAATCATGGTCACAATGCAAAAACAATAATGGCCTTAATTTTCTTCATGCAAACTATCATTTTTTTGCCCTGTTTTATTGATTTTATATGAAATGACTCTTTCGTAATAGACAGTTAACAGAGATTTGGTTATAATTTAAATATCGTTTACATTTTGATGTGTTTGTGTGGTGAAACGAGTGTAAGATGGAAGGGATGTGGTGTGTATGTTCTGCGGTGAGGTGTTGAAGAATAGAGACGATAAGAAAGAGCTCTCTGTATGTACAGTATTGTGTGTGTGTGTGTGTGTGTGTGTGTGTGTGTGTGTGTGGGCTGCAGTGAGACACTTGAAGTCAGTCAGTGAGCGTCTGTCAGAGGGGTCAGTGCGCTTGTGTTTTATTCTGCATCCACCCCTACACAAACACTGAGTCAACCACTCCAGGCGATGTGATCCAATGACTTATGAAACATCGTTTTTCCTGTGTGTTTAAACATACATGCAGTCCATAACAGTGTTGTTTTAATATGCTAAAAGGGAAAATAAAGAGGCTCCAAACAAAGATCTCTGTGCATTTTAGGGCTTTTATTCAGAAAACGATAAGGAATAAAGGATGCGTTTCTGTAAATGTGTGCATGTAAAAAAAAAAAAACTAGTGGTTCTTGATGAATCATTGTTATTAGAATAGCCCAAAAACTCCAGCGCTATCAGATAGGCGAGATTCCCCCCCACCCCTCCTGACATACGTCATCTGCCCCAACATTACAAGAGACCCTGTGGTCATACACTCTGTCTCATGTCTGCAGAACGATGAGTCGGAGCATCACAGATGACATAGTTTGACATTGAAAAATGTGTGTTTTTGTCACCAAAAATGCTGCAGCTTTTTGTTGGAACGTAATTTACATATCAATCAAGAATAAACCAATCAAAATCATCACACTTGTAGTGGCTCCCCTGAAGAGAGACCTTCAGTGTAAGTTAGTTCTCAGTTGTGTGGCAGTAGAGGAACATTCTCTTGTCTTGAGGTCTGTTTTTAAGGACTGATTCATCACATGAAACTGAATGAGTTTGTCTGATTCAGAGGTGATTCTCAAACTTGATTTACTGCCATAACTGACACAGATGGTGAGAAAGTGACTGTAAATACAGCGTCTAGACCTGAAGTGCCCATTCATCTTTATATCCCACATTTGTGCTGCCTGGAGGTCTACAGTGCTAGACTGAGCTGAACTGAATTATTCAGACACATTCACATTTGTATTCCAGTACTGTTGCTGCTCTGTTTTAGAAGCTCTGGACTTCCTGGACTCTCTCAGGCTTTCCGAACCCCCACTTTCCGTTCTTCCCATGTCATGTTTAGGTCAGGACTGTGTCCTTATTTGCATACTTGAACCACATACTAAAAATATGTACTTAATTGGTGACAGGGAAGGTAGGCTTACATACCGAGTGTGTTATTAACACACAGTGTCAAGCCATAGCATTTAATCTTGCCACTGTGGACTTCTTTGTTGTGCGCTGTTTACATTAGCATGCAAGTGTAGCGATGTAGCTGGATTCATCACTCGCTTCCAGAGCCTGAGCTGGCTGGGGAGGGTAACCATCATCATCTTCACTGAGGTTCCACTGAAACCGGCTTTCTCTCAGAAAACCTGCACACCTGCACTCATCATGTGTTTATGGAGAGAATGTGTTTGGTGATGACATCATTGCTTCTAAACACTTGGGCTTTCTAGACCTGAGGGAATGTGTCTCTGACACACACACACACACACACACACACGCTTCTGTCTTAAGAGCCTCTGTTTTTTTCCTCTCCTGTTTCCACTGTAAATAAAGTTATATGTTTGTCTGATGTGTCGCTTGAAAAACAGGCACCAGAACTGTTACTTACTGTTAATAAATAGTTTAAAACAGTTTCAGATTTTTCACTGTTGACTTGAGAAAGTTTCAGATTTTTCACAGCTCAGTTGGTATTGCTTGTGCAACACAAAGGTTGTGGTTTCGATTCTCAGGAAGCACAATTGAATGTACTGTAAGTCACTTTGAATAGAAGCGTCAGTCAAATGCATAAATGTAAATGTGAATATATTCTGTAACAGCTCCTATTTAAAGAGCTCCTATAACAATAACTTCAGATGGAGCTGTACATTTATCTTGTAGACAAGCTGTGGGATTTATCAACAGACCTTCTGACCTTTGCCCTTTACACTTCAGCTGACCCTGTCCTTTAGCTGCTCGAACCGGGTGCCTTACTGGATGCCTTCACATCAGACTGTGTATGAAGAAATAATGGTCTCACACACACACACACACTCCAGCACAAGGTCATTACACTCAAGGGTTAAAGTTCACAGTTATGCCCGGAAGGTCAAAGAATTTAATTACGTTTCGCAACCATAACGTGACCAGAATTGCTTAAATCCTAAAAATGCACTCGCAGCACGTCAACAGATTTGTCGAGTTTGCTTAGGTTTACTGCACTGCTAACAGAATGTGATGTGGTCAGTAGTTAGTTACCAGGACGCCTGTGCAATGTACGTTTTTACAAGTCTGTTTATCTGTTTATCTGTTCTTTCATGCATCTAATTCTGAAGGACCATCTGATCTCAAAATGTTATAAATTCTTGAATGACACAAACATGAATCATGCGGCTTGTCTATGAAAAGCATGCTGTTATTTTGTAACCATGGCAACATGGATGTGCAGTAGATCAGGTGGACACCTGAGGGTGTTGTTAGCAGTGCTGTGTGTGTGTGTGTGTGTGTGTGTGTGTTTACTTAATCATATATTGGGGACAGATTTGTACCCAAATGTGAGCAAAACCTCCTTTTGATGATGTCTTCATTTGTAAAAAAAAAAAAAAGCTAATAAAATATACAATGTTTTCTGTTAGGGTTAAAGTGTGGGATAGGTTTATAGTGTGTGTGTGTGTGTGTGTGTGTGTGTGTCTTCCACAGCTGTCATGATGGTCTCCTGTCAGTGGAATGCTGAAAATGTAGCGTGTGTATTTTTACTGTGTGTATTTTTGTTATTTACCTCTCCAGTGCTTTCAGCTGCACACACGCTGGGGCTTGAGTTAAATTTTAATCTTTTAGAACTCTCCAGCTAAATGTGATTTAACCTCACATTTATTTCATTGCATGTGTGCAGTGTTCCTAAAGCTCTATGTTAAACTGCCCAGTAAGATCAACACAGACAGCGGGAGATGATCTCAGATCAGTCATCATAACATAATCTAATCAATCAATGCAATCCCTCCCGGATCCTGACATATTAAACACCATTACACTCAGAGAAAAGACAGATCGCTGTAATCAACAGCTTGTTTTGTAGCAGAACTGTTTTGTGTGCAGGGCTGGGCGATTTATTCATGAAATTAATTCACGGTTTTATTGTGTCGTTGGGTATAACAAAGAGCGTTTTCAGTGCTCACATTAAAGTGTGTTTATCTGCACCTTATCCAACCAGATTTGAGCATTTTTCTGTATTTTATGTGTATTCATTCAATTGTATTTGTATCTATTTATATATGCATTTGTGTCTTTAGATATCAATGATGGTTAGTAAATAATATTACAGCAGATAGCGTTCAAAATTAAGCCACAGCTCTGTCATCATGCCTGGTTGTAATTGGTCAGTGGAATGAGTTCAGAGAGACCCTTAAGACTGATTGCTAATGATGAAGAGATGATTTTGCAGTTGTTCTTTGCTTGTTAAAAATGTAGCAAAGCACAGGCTGTACTGCCACCTAGTGGCTGTTAAAGACAAACGTTTACACAGCTGCAAAAGTGAATAGCAATTCATTTCTTCAAAGACCTCAGCAGAGCTGAAAGTTATATCCCCCATACAAATGGAGCCAAAGCATTTTGTGATCGAGAACTACAGCAGGATGATATGTAGATAGAGATGCGCTATTTTGCTATGTCTCTACATGCGTGGTTACTTCCTGGTTTTTGATAAGTTGGCTCGGTCATTTGCTGTGAGCTGTCAGCTGTAAAAGTGTTGCTCATCAGAGGGGAAGTGTGAAAACTGATGGTGGAATTGAATTTGCTAAGAATGAACACTGTGGGACACAACAGAGCTTTGCTATTGTCCTCTCATGACGCTAAAATGTTAACGTCTTATCTCATGTTATGTTCAAACATTTAAATGAAGGCAAGTCCTGACTCCTGTGTATGTTCTGATTATAAACCGAGTATTACACTACAGAAAACTGAAGATACATACACAGCAACCAGAGACAGATTCACCAGATGTTTTTCAGCCATCTTCTATTTTGGTGTGAATTCTGTGTGTGTGTTTGTGCAGGTAAAGACGAGGTGAGGACGCAGCTGGATTCTGCCCTTCAGGATGTCAACACACGCTACGCTGTTCTGGAGGAGGCGGAGAAGCGAGCTGTGTGTCGAGCTCTTATCGAGGAAAGAGGACGATTCTGTTCTTTTGTCACCATGCTGAAGCCCGTCCTGGTGAGTGAGAACACAATTACCTGCTCTACACCTGCGCCTAAAATCCATTGTGGATCAGCTGATTACTGGTGCTGTGCATACAGGTGTAAACCACATCAAAGCTGTAGAGTAAATGCTAATGAATACCACCTGATGCACGGCCAAGTGTGATTGGTTCACCCGAGACGGATGTTAATGTCTGATGTAAACCAAACTAATGTAATGGCTGATTTGTAAAGTGCATATTTTTTATATTCAATCTGGAAAAATCTGTAGCAAAATAGATGCAGGAATATTGTCCAGTGTAATTTTAGTAGTGCATATGTGAATACTGTTTGTACATAATAAGTCTGCCCAAACATTGTCTCGAATTCGTCTTTGTGATGTCAGGACGAGGAGATAAGCATGCTGGGAGAAGTCACTCACTTACAGACCATTCTAGAAGATCTGGGCAACCTGACGGTCAATCCCAACACACTGCCTCCTGCTAGTGAACAGGTACTGCGTAATCACATCACAGCTTCATCGAAAACACTGTCACCTCAACTAAATGTTCTCCCTCTCTCTCTGCAGGTTATACTTGATCTTAAAAGCTCTGACTACAGCTACACATATCAGACTCCACCTGCGTCTCCCAGCAACACGCTGTCTCGCAAGAGTAGCATTAGCAGGTAAGTTGTGTCAAAGAAGCGTTAACAAGGTAGACGATGTGAAGCTAGCCATTGAAATTGTATGTACATAAAACGTGTGTGTGTATATATATGTATTCATAAGACATATAATAATCTATAACATGGTTTCTCTCTATAGTAACTACACCTCTGTACGGCACGTCCCGTCTTTGGACTCCATCTCGAGTGCGGTGGACGGACTTCACCTGCGACCAGCAGACGCAACACAGGTATCATACATACACACGCCGCAGCACAGAACTCTCTGATATACTGCAGTTCCTCTCCTTTCTCTGCTACAATCTGGTGTCTAAACCTACAACACTCTTTTGAAGCTTTTGTGTCTTCAAACACACACGCTACACCTTTCAGTAAGTGCAGCTATAGCACCATCTCAGCCTCCAGTCCGAAGTCATGCCAAATCCAGACCCCCATCAAAATCTTTAGACCCTTAGAATGTAAGGGGTCGTTCTTTTTAATGCCTGATTAAAATGTCTTTCGCATTGTCCTGCTGGTCATGGAGATACAGTTACAATTTTGTAGATTTATTGATGCAAATATTATGGTATATAAATATATTTTTGTCATAATGGCTAATAAACAATAAACATACATTATAAACATGTATAACAATATTTAATGATTAAAAAAAAAGTGCAAATTTCTACATTTGTTAGGTATGATTGTGCTTAGTAACTGTGTACTAGCTTATTAGGCTAATTCGGTAACTAACTGAACCACATCGAAACCATAGACTATTGTAAGTTTCGATAGCAGCACAAAGAAATGTTATATTTAACCATTTTTGTTGAGTTTCTGAAAATCTAAACCGCTTGTAACTGTTTGTAGCTTCATCATATGAGTCATGTTGATGTTAAGACTGCATTTATCAACAACCTGTATTTAAGGATTTTTAATCAGGCACAAATAGAACACCCCAGAAGAGTTCTTTCAGCCAGTGAAATGTTTCAAAGGTCCAAAGGGCTTTCCCGATAAGAGTTGGGAATTTAAAGGGGATTGGATTTGGCACAATGCCGTCTAACGCCCTTTCTCTTGTTGCGTTGCTTCTCATCTCCATCTCTCAGCGCTCACGCAGTCCTCTTCTCCTGGTGGGAGGAGAGACTGGCACTCGCTCGCTCAGCGAGGGCAATTCTCCCAGAATCCCTCGTACCGGCCGCCGTGGCCCACAGCTACGTCACAGGAGCAGCGTGAGCAGAGACTCAGTGTTGTGCTGTGTGTGTGTTCATGGACTGTCAGTGACTGTCATCGCATGAACCTCTAACGGGTCTCCTCTTGTCACGTCTGTATGTGGAGGATGTGTTTGTGGTAAACGCAGAGAGCGCCCTCTGCAGGCCAATACAGAAGAGACACTTCTGATAATCTTACATGACCTCGTCATGGCCCATCATTCATATGTTTGTGGTTGTTTGTTGAATGACAGTGGTACACAATGGTAAACATAATAAAACTATTAAAGTAAAGCGATTATTAGAATTTTTTTAACATCTCTGATTGGTCAGTTGTAGCATTCAGATATTTTTGTATAGTGACTGCTAAACTGTGTAATTGAGCGTTGTCCCCGGCAACCAGTTCTGGTCAAAGCTGTGCTAGTTTAATGTCTCATTTCATTCTGTGGTCTCTTTCTTCTCACATTAATATCATTACAACTCAAGTCACGATCTCATTTTCATTTATTCATTTATTTGTTTGCGATTAACATCCAGCTCACTGTACATTATCTGTTTCTTGCATCACATCCGTGTTAATGGAAATGCATTAACATTTAACGATTAGAACCTGCATGTTGCTTCTGAACCTACTCACACGAAAACACATCTTCATGATCATTTGTTAAAGTTCTTTTGTGTCGTTTGTATTATGTTTTCATATCACGTCTTACGTTTAAATGAATGAATTCTGTTCTGCTTGTAGGATCAAAGCAGTCAGTATCGGCAGGGACAGAACGCTCCTGGTACAGAGAACGGTACCTCCATGCCCCCACAGCGCAAAGCATACAGTGTGCATGAGGAGAGATCCAGAACGCTGTCCACCTCAGGCAAGGTAAATACACGAGTGATGATTTAATGGTTTTTTACTGTATATTCTACACATCGTAGGGATTTTACCACTGTTACGGGCCACTGTTATAGGCAGAACTCTTGGCTTGGCTCTTTATCTCTAGATTTACTCTGTATAAAATGTATACAAGTAAAAAGTCAATACCACACGTAAGCTTGAAATGATTTAGTTAAGCTTAAAGAGAATTTAGTCTGTGCTGTGACGGAGTTAAGCGCTTCCGGCTGAATCAATTGCAGAAAATTGTGGAGAGGAAAAAGCATGATTAATTTTGGATGATTAACTTCTCCACAAGTGCTGTAATTATTCTGTGTGGTATTAAAGGTAATTAGCCTAACTGAAGGTGATACTGGCTCATTAATATGGATTATTGTAGAAGTGAATGCGGCTCATCCAATCAAGATTATCAGACCGGAACTATTATGATCTCATTTGATCATACTGCAGTGAATAGAGTTCTACATTCTTTTTCCAAACTCTAACTCTGATTGGCTCTCGCCCCTGTCCGTAGCCACAGACAGCCAGAGAGCAGCTGGCTCTTGCTCTGGGAGGCGGGCTTAATTCTGACGCCCCTCGGACCAGCCGAGATTCCCTCCACTGCTCCAGTGGATACAGCACACAGACAACTACACCGTCCTGCTCTGAGGACACCATCCCATCACAGCATGGTCAGTATGCAGACACACACACGCATGCATGAGGGGTTTTCCTCCCCTCACACACACTCGTGCAGATAAATCATAGTTTGAATAGTTTATTTAAAATCTGTTTCTCTTTTCCTAGTGTAGCGTTTTACCCCAAACACAACTGTGTGCTCTTGATTTGATGTGTGACTTGTGTTTTTGGCATCTAAATCTCAGGTTTAGATTTCAGTCCACTGTGTGTGTGTGTTGCGGGCCGTTTGAATGTCTGTTAAATGTGCTTTATTGTTCTTTTACAGCGGTAAGGAAAGAACCTCCTCTTTATGGTAGGTTTCCGAATGTCACTGCACAGAACGACTCGATGTCTCTCTTTGTGTTCATATGTAACATTAAATGTCATTTCTTCAGAGGAATCCATGTCACACTGCAGCCGTGTGTTTGTTTAAAGTGATATGCATATGCTTTGAGCGTGCATAAACATGGCAGATATCTGGCATTTCATTGGCCGCTCTGTTATCCATCTTCTCATGTTGTCTGAGTTGAAAAACACAGGGCTTTTGTGGGAGTCATTTTGTCACGTAGACGTGCTTTAGTTTCTAATAACAACAAATGCTTTGTTTACAACAAAACCTTAGTTTACTCGTCAGCCACTTCTCCCCCAGGGCCAGTGGGTAAGCTGCACCACAGAGGACCTTAGTGAGTTACTCACACATATGTTGCAGAGCCAGCTAGATAATGTTACCTAGGTGACATTTAAATCCGTAGAATGCACGACACCAATGTTCATGTCCAGTGCATCACACCAAACCAAATGTGAAAAGCACAGAAACATATCAAAAATCTGTTGTGAAAGTACTGACAACACAGCGCTGGACACATAACTGGCCCCAAACTCATGTTACATGTGATTTTATGTTTACACAGTCACTGTCTGGATATGTAAATTCAGCTTTACTTACATTTCGTTTTTGGGTTTGTTCTTGAACGTAAAAGTGCTATGAACCTTATTAGTAAAGACTACAAGGTTATGTCAAGCTTGTTTTAAGTTTGCAACACTATTTCAACGTCCTTCTTCTTTCTCTCTCTCTCTCTCTCTCTCCGTATCTATCTGTCTTCTGCTAGATTATGACTACATCTCCCTGCACGGAGGAGAAGACGCCCACAGTCAGTCTGATTTTGATAAATCTTCCACGATTCCTCGCAACAGCGACTTGAGTCTGAATTACCGCAGAATGTTTCAGAGCAAGAGGCCGGCGTCCACCGTCAGCCTGCTGATGGACCCCGAGCCTCTCGGGCCCCACACGGCCACTATCCGCCGCAAACCGTCCAGCAAACCCAACATCCGCCGCGGGACCATCAGCGGAGGTGTCCCCATACCCATCTCCACACCACAGGTGTGTAACACACACAGCCTGGGCAGGAACGTCTACAGGAATTTAATCAGAATTCCTGTTAGAATTCCTGTCACAATCTGGAACTTTTCACACAGGAAATTTTCTAATGGACATTGGGAATTTTCATGAAGACAAACACAGATAGCTTAGTTACTAATTAAATGTGTATTAAAGATTCAGAAGGAATTTAATTTTGTCCAGCAGGAAGCCATTCGAATTTTAGACAATTTCTTGTTTGGATCCTTTAGGATTTGTTCCAAGTTATTACAGAAATTCCAGTTGGAATTTTGTAAACATTGCTTTTGTAACGCTGTTCCCGTTTGCCACCTTTTGTTTGTATTTGCCACTTTTTGTTTTGTTTTTTCTTAGTGTTAAGTATAGTATCAATTAACTTGTCAAGAGAATTAACCAGAAAAGCCCCTTTCATCTGCTCTTCCAGGTCCCTCTGAAGGCGTCTGTTTCTACAGCCGGTCTGAGTGGCAGTGAGGAGACAGTGTGCCCGTCTGGCGTGACGCAGAATAACATGTTACCTGGCTCAGATCTGGCTCACACCAAACATAGTCTCTGTACGTCCACCCAAAGTCTTAGTGCACTGCCACCCCCATACTATGCCATGTTTCCAGGACAGCCACCAGTGGGCGGCACAGAGCAGCTGTATCAAATGAGCAAACAACAGCAGTATGCCCTGCATCAACAACAGCAAAGGCAGTATCAACAACAGTGTCAGCAACAACCACAAAATAATCAACAGAGGCAACAACAATACAGTCAACAACAGCAGCAACAACAACAGACTCAACAGCAGCAGCAAAATAATCAACTAAAGCAACAACAGCTGCAACAACAACACACTCAACAACAGCTGCAACAACAACACACTCAACAACAGCTGCAACAACAATACACTCAACAACAGCTGCAACAACAACACACTCAACAACAGCTGCAACAACAACACACTCAACAACAGCTGCAACAACAACACACTCAACAACAGCTGCAATACAATCAACAACAGCTGCAACAACAACACACTCAACAACAGCTGCAATACAATCAACAACAGCTGCAACAACAACACACTCAACAACAGCTGCAACAACAACACAATCAACAACACACTCAACAACAACACAATCAACAACACACTCAACAACAGCTGCAACAACAACACACTCAACAACAGCTGCAACAACAATACAATCAACAACAGCTGCAATACAATCAACAACAGCTGCAACAACAACACAATCAACAACAACACACTCAACAACAGCTGCAGCAGCAACATCAACAGCAGGGACAAAAAGAGCTCCAGCAGAAATTCAGACAGCAGCATCTGACACATCAGCAGAATCAGCAGCAGCTGCACAATAACTCCAGCACCCTGTCTGAAAGCGTGCGGCCCACCTCTGCCCAGCCCGGCATGACCCGTTCAGAGAGCGTTCCTGAGGCTGGCAGCGGCGGCGACATGTTGACCATGATCCGCAGAGGAGTCAAACTGCGCCGGACGCTCACCAACGATCGCTCTGCACCGTTCATCACCCCTAGCCATCTCAACTGAACCTTATCCAGATCTTTCTCATTCTATCAGCGCATCTGTGGCTTTGATCCTCTTTTTTCGTTTCGTTTAACGACTTTCATTCGAGCTTTTTATTGTTAAGGTTTGCATATTTTTTAGGAGAGGCAAACTATTGACTCTTGTGTATGATTCCTGCCTCGTTGAAAGACATTTTTGATTCTGGACAATTGGTTCTGATTTAACCACACTGTGCTTGAAGAATAAACTTTTTCAAACTTGGAAAAAGTTGTAGATGCGATGTCCGTACAAATGTTGCCTCAGTAAATTAAAGTTAATTCCGCAGGCTGTGTGGTTCACGCATATATGTAAACCGATATATAGATATATACGTATTTAGATGAATAGATTGATAATCGGAGCTTAAGATATATAAAATTTATTTGTTTATGTTGTATTTGCGGAAGAGAAAGCACTCAGCCTTTGTGACTTGTTAGAGATCAAAACCCTCTGTATATATTAGCGAAAGGAATGAAAGACTGTTGTATTATTCTTGTTGTATGTTTGTTTTGAGATTAGACAAAGCAGCGCTAGGCGTCTATTTTTGTACAGTTTAGGGTAACGGAAAACTGCACCACTGCCTTTAATCCACCCAATTGCTGGACAGTTGCAATTGAAGCAGCCAATCAGAGCAAAGGAGGGAGGAAGCGAGGATTGGGTGGATGAATGAAGGACTGGAATAGTGGATCATATTTGTGTTGCTTATAACTGTGAGAGCTCGCGAGGCGTCACTGTGGTTATTTATTCAACCTGTTTGATTCCGAATCTTTTTAAATCGTTTGTTTACCAAAGCGGTGATGCTGTAAGCCTGTAGATGCGCACAGCGCTGCTCTTCTTGAGGTATTTGGTATAAAGAATTGATTCATTAAACCTCAAATCTGTGGCCCGTTTTGACTTTTTTCAGCACTGTTCAAGACACAGAGAAGACTTGAATTAAAAAATGTCAACACACTTAACCACATAAAACAATTCATGGTTTTGTGGGTTTTTGACCTTTTACTTGACTGTTAAAATAGACGTTCCCTCAAATTAAACATGCGATTACAAAGCATACAGGAAATACAGATCAATAGACAGAAAGGTTAAATATTTAAAAGGCGGTTTTCCCTCAGCTGTCTTTTTGGGTTTTATAATGCCGATTCGTTCAGTTCTGTTATATGCTGACCTCGTTCAAGGCCCACATCTCATCAAGCAGTTTATTCTATGAATCTTAATGAATCGCTCTAATCTTAAGCCCAAATGACAAGCAGGTATTCTCCACACATTAAACTGCTCCTGTCCTGTTTTCACGTGGATTCTAGCACAACGAGATTCTTTTGAAGGATCGGTGCTGTTCTTTACCAGTGCGTGTTTTTTCCATCTGTGTGTTATTTCACCGTTGAAATTGAAGACCGCGTGTAGTTAGGCCGTTACTGCAGTGATGAACGTTGTTTGAAATCCTGCTTCTAGTTTTTATTTGAAATGCGTTTTGTTTTAATCTTATGCTTTCCCACATGTGAGTCAAGGCTGGACGTTTGTTTACTGCATCACCAATGCTGAAGTTCTTCTTTAACATTTCAACATCAGGTTTATATTCTCTTATAACCTGATCAGACAATAACCTATTGTCTTGTAATAACCTGATATCCAGAAATGTGGACAATGCACAATGTGTGTGTGTGTCTGGCAGCACCCTTCTGAAGACCTCTGAACTCTTTGGTTTTCGTTGTGGTTTATTATTTCCGTCTCACACACGTGCTGGCAGGTGTGCTTCACATTTCCTTGGACTTTTTGAAGCTTTTCTCCTCTCTACAGCTATGACTGCGCAACCTGACGCGCTACAAAAGGTGTTTCTTTATCGTTTACCTCTCCCCATTCCCTTGATCCTATTTTATATCCGTCTCATCTTATTCTGAATCTAGGGTTACTTCACACCTGTCCGGGCAGCATATAGAGTTTCTCGTCCCTGTCCATCTTGTATGGCCAATTGCCTCTAGTGTCTGCAGTGATTTAAACGTGTCTGACACGATGATCTTTAGGCTGTTTACTGTAGGATTAGCTCGCAGCTGCTCCACGTCTCTGTCTGAATGTAAAAGAATATCATTTTACTCTGAAAGGTGAGATTTTATTCCACTGATGTGATTGTTGTTAGTGGTGGTGGGTGGTGATGATGTTTAGGGTGCGATTGTTTTGTAAAGGAGACACGTTCACTCTTCTGAAATACAGGGATGATTCAGGTCAGCTTACATCTGTGCGGCGTTGTTTTATTGATTGTTATTAGAGGAACGGTACTGTTCTTAAATCAGCAGCTGAGAGTTCACTGGCCCAGAGATATTTATATTAGACAGACAGTTGAGGAGGTTTCTCAGTTGTTGGGATGTTCAGATTGTTTTGTGCCTTAAATTGTTTATTTTGTCTGTAGCTGAACTATGTCATAACACGTACCAAACATCAAATGAAACAGAGACAAAAGGAAACATTCTTGTAGATTTATAGTTCTTATGGCTTATAGAAATTGGTTTTGGATTTGCTGTTCTCAGTAGTTAATGCAACAAGCCATGGCCCATGAAAGATCGTATATCAGTGAGATTTTAAGTTGTTTTAAGACGCAGTGCAATTAAATAATATGATGACAGATGACAGCAATGGTTAACTAGCTTGTTTTAAAGAAACTGAATGACTGTAATTTAGGTTATTACATAACCACACGTTTTTATGATCTGTCATATGAGTCCATGCTCTGCCGCTGGTGTATTTTTGTAATCGTAACAGCTGCAATAAAAACTATGATTTCAGAAACATGATTTCCAAACAGTAAGAGAGTTTAGTTGAATTATTTCATCATTTGAATTTGAGGCCTTAAGTTCTGTATTAGAGATTCAAACATGCTGTTGTGTTGACATCAGAAGTGTGTGTCTGCGTGTGCGTGTGTGCGTGTGTGAAGAGAGTTGATCTCTCTCTGTTTAGATATCATGTTACTGTGTGACACTCATGTATGTAGTCAGTGCTGAAGCCTCAATGGAAATTTGGGTTTAAAAATATACCAATGTTCAAAAGGAAATATCTGAGTCCCTGTTTTGATTTTCTGCACTTTACTTACTGATTAACTACTATTATTTATAATTGTATACATTTTTAATCAGCAGATCATTGGTCATATCCACCTTTTATATTACAAGTGTTTCTTAAGAGCAACACTGTATTGATAATGAAATAATTGTGTCCCTACAAAAGCTGTGGTGACAGACAGATTCGTCACTGTGCAAATTTTGATATAGAAAGATATTTTAGTAACAAGTGATACTTAAGCAAAGGGTGAGCCAATTTCTGTTTACTTCAAGCACATCTAATTACTTCTAGTACTACTTCTAATAACTAAACATGGTAAGTCTTGGAGCTGGAATTTCAGTACAATGATATTGTACTGTGCTGGTACGAAAATAATGTAGTGTCAAAAATCAAAGTTTTGACGTCAAACTCAAATGTGGTGACGTCAGACTCTGTCACGTGATGAACAGGACAGTTTCGTAATGCATCGTGGCAAAAAGTGCGTCTAAAAGTTGTGTGGGGTAAGAATGAACCATCGCTACTTCTGCCGTTTCACCGCAGTGCAAATAATACGGTGTGATTCTGCGCGGTCAGGTGTAAGACGGGCTGCATCATGGTGACTAAGCGCTTCATAGCTGCCGTATGACTGCCGGTCAGTCACGGTAAACCGGTGATCTCATCTGACCTGAATACCGCCCGCTGTTGCTCCGTGATTGCGCCATGCTGACTCACCTCGGTGAGTTTGAGCAGCGGACAGCAGAGGGCGCTGTGAGCCGCAGATGAGGCGCCTCCGTCCCGCATCACTTCCAGGAACAGCCGCCACTTTTCCTGCTTAAAATAGATGGAGGGGAATCGGTTCTCCCGCGGGACGTGAAGCGGTGCGGGCATGAATCACATTTAAAGTGCTCGTGTGTAAACCATTTACACTGTCTGGCATTTCCTGTCAGCTGAAAAAGATGTTTTACAGTTAAAATATGAGCGATATCTGTGTAGGACGAGCAGTGAATAAACACTAGCTTGTGCTTTTTATTTATTATTTGTTTAATACAACATTCCGCTACAGTGGTCCCGCTGATTTCATTCAGACTGATGTTTTTAACAGGATTTATGATTAATATTATGTTATTGAATTGTTGGGGAAACCCCAGTTTAAGAGTCACAGATTTAGGCAATAGTCACAATAGCTTAAAATAGACGACAACCTTTTATTATACAGGATATTAAAACAAATCAAACCAAGTGGCAAAGAGTGTAAAATGGGGAATTTAGATAAAGGCAGAAGTATTTGCACCGTTTCTGGTTGTCAGACACTGAAAATCAGTCGGTTACTTCTGAGAAAAGCTGAGATGAGAGTTGCTTTAATGTTTGATTGATGTCATAACATGCAATAGTTTGAAGTGTAGCCACTGAAGTATTGAAGTAAGATTTCATCATTTATAGACTGTATTGTTGGGAAGAGTAAGTGACCTACAGTAAGTCACACCTGACAAAAACAAACAAAGAAAAACACTGGTTGGGTTTTGTCCTTTGTTTGTATTTTTCTCTCTGTTTGACCTTCTTTATGTAATCCTGTTTTCTTTAGCCATTTGGAATGAGTTAAGAGGTGAGCAACGTGTGTGTGTTTAAAAAGGAGAGTGACTCAGTCCATTTTCATCCCATTCTGTTCGCTTAAGCACTGAGTCACTTCCAGAACGTTAGATTATCCTCCAGCAACAGTTTCTCTGACCACAACACACACACACACAGTCCTGAACTTGACCTTTCCTCCAGTTTTCCTCCACTTATCTCTTCATGTATGTTGTGTATGTTTTGCACTGAAGCAAAAACATCTGCCTTCCCCTTGGGATCCCCCTTCCCAACGGTGTAATAAATCCATGACTGTGTTTTCATGTGTCTGTGAGCTCGCCACTGTTTGTGTTTAGATCCGTCGGCACATTCACTGAACGCTTGGTTTCTTATGCAACTCTAAGCAATTAACTCTCATTAGTGTTGATTTCACAGGCTAAACAAGTGGTTAGTTACCACAAAAAAAGACAATTCTGTGTGTGTTTATTCATCTTTGTGGTATTCCAAACCTGCATGACTAATTCCCTTCCAAATCTATCCTTTAATAAACTCGTATACACTGCTCAGTGAATAGATACAGTCACTAAGGGCTGTCAGTCTTTATACAGGACATGAAAGAGCCTTAGAAATATCATAAAATGAGGTCATGTGACTTATATGCTACTCGTGCTCAATGTCGGTGTTACGAACACAAACGTTTCAGTTTGGCTTCATGGGACAGAAGTTAAATGGAATTCCTCATTGTAATATTTTGTTGGTTTAACTCTTGACAGTTCTGTGTGACGCTGTGTGCTTTTATTTATTAAAGAGTCGTCAAACTTTCTCGTTTTGTGTTTTTACAGAAGTTGGTCTGTAAAAAGTGGTTTTGGAGCGGCATGCGGGTGAGTGAAGACAGAATTGACATTTTTGGGTGAGCTGTCTCTTTAAGTGGTACCAGCTCTGGTGTTGAGCGCTCCTGGCACATCACCCCCCACGACAGTGTGAATAAACTTGTGCTTGGTTGTGTCTTCAGTAGCTCTGCCAGCAGCATCTCTGATTGGTCACGGCTGTGATCTGTGACTCTCAGTGTGACATTTGTCTCATCTGCTCCTGATAGACGCATCACGCTGTCTGTCTGTCTGTCTGTCTGTGTCTGTCTCAGAACAGCCCTTAAGCACTCTTCCATGACTGATAGGGAGACAAAACTATTAGATGTTTAGTCCCAGAATTCATAGCGGACTCTGTTTCAGTTGTTTTATGTTAATAATGTTTCTAAAGCACAAGTCCAATAATCCAAATCTGACTACTAACTTCCTCCTCCAAACTGAAGCTACAGACTGTAATATATGTTCTGCTAGCGATGTTTTACTAGATGTTAAAACAATACTTACATTTCATTGGAATAAACAGTGTTTTCAGGCATCATACTTGACTGTGTTTTACCTGAGTTTCTGCCTATGTAGGGCACTCAGATAAAGTTATATCTCATTTAGCACGCAGTTTTAAAGAGCAGCTGCCTGTAGGCTATAGACCGAAAGGACCGCCTGCTGAGTTTAGTGTGTTCTGTTGTGTTTTTGCCATGTTTTTCTCTGTATGTTATGTACTTGATTTTCAAAAAGCTTTTGAGAGTTTGGTGTCACTCGAGTTGTTGTAGTTGATACTGCCTGGCCTTGTTTATTATGTTTGTGTGTTTGTACTGAATGTGTGATGGTGTCGTTGTAACTTGTGGCTCTGTTTTCACTATCACACTCCCTTTTGTTGCCACGGATACACTCGCGTCATAACTCGTATCCCATGTCATCGTGTCTATGACATTCACGGGAGCTTTTTGTTGTAAACTGTCTTTAAAAATTCTGCTAGTAACAATTTTGAAGGTTGTAAGAACGTTTCCTTAACATTTCCATTAGGTAACAAAAATGTTATTTTGAAAGTTTTAGGAACGTTCAAAACAGCCAGTTTTTTAGACGTTGTATTAACGTTATTGCTTGTTTCTAAAAAAAATGTTATTCAAACATTTTTCTGTGTTTGGCAACTTAATCAGCACAAACTGTGCTTTGACACCAAGCCGAGGATACTGACTGTAAAATAAATGTGTTAATATGTAGCCGGAGTCATGTTTGATGTGTGTGTCAGTTAAAAATCTTTGAGGCATTGTGGGTAAACTGCGTGTCATGTGACTAACTGCTTTTGGACTTCATCCCAGTTGAATGAAAAAGACAGTTTGTCCGTTTGTCAATAGTGTTTTATTGCACCCTTCCTAAAATTGTGATAACAATTCCTTAGGTTGCGATAACTTGTGATAGAGTGGCGGGTTTCGAAATGGTTTATTCCTTGTGACTCAACGTGATTATTAACTGTTTAATGATGTTAGTGAATTGAGGGAACACAACCACTAAACTTGTTTTAGTGTCCGTTCTCTTATAATTACAGCACAAAATATTTGGACCTCGTATCACCAGCGTAGACTATTCTTTGTAAGGTTATAAAACTGTATTTGTTTGTAAAAATATGAAACGGTCAATATGACAAATAATAGTAGAATACGCTTTGTGTTTGCTGTTTACCCTCAGAGGCTGCAATGAGATCTGCGCCAGCACACGGATTATAAGAACATTCACAAAAGGGTGCTTTTGAGGGACTTCTCCCGCCAAAATGCAGCTGGCCTGGTATCTTGTGTCCATGGTTACCACGGTAACCGGAGTCTATTGCAACCCAGGGCTGACGTGTGTGTCTTTATTTGTGACGCCACACACACGGATGTTGTGTTCTGTGTTGAGTTCTGTGCCACTGTGTGTGTGTGTGTGTGTGTGTGTGTGTGTGTGTGTGTGTGTGTCACGCTGAGGTAATGAAGCTTGGCATGTCCCCAGGATCTCTCATCACCTCTGCGAGCTTCTTGGGTTACACGTTCTCTCCCTGACTTCAAAAGAACGTCCTCACAATGGAGTCTTAAAGTAAGAGCTCTTTATTGGACGCTGGCAGTCAGTGAATGTACTGTATCATGATGAGCGTGCGTCGCCATGGCTGCACTCCACCACTAGATGCCCCTCTGTGATCTTAGTCTCACGCTTGTTGTGTTGCCTCAGTACCACAGATGAGACTTCACAGGTTTAACTCTTCTGTGTTGACTCTAGTGTTGTTTACTGAGGGCTCACTCCAAAGACTGTATAAGCCTTCAAATAGTGCTCTAATTCCTGTCTTTCTGCCTGTCCATCTGTCTGTTTTTTGCCTGTCTGTCTGTCTCTCATTCTCTCCGTCTGTCTCTAAATAAAGTAAAACAAATGAGTTATTTTTCTTCCCCATTAGCAGTAGCCTCTATAAACCGTGTGTTTATAGAACGAGAGAGAAAGTCGGTTCAATGGTAGATGTTTCTGGAACAAGTGTGTGTGTGTAAGAGAGAGAGAGAGAGAGAGAGAGAGAGGGTGTAGCACGAGGCCCCGCCCCTTCAGTGCGGCGGACTCATTGACCTTTTGTTCTCTCTCACTGTGCCGCAGGAGAAGGCAAAGCGCGCGAAACGTCAGCCAATCACAGAGCGGGATGGCGGCTGGCAGTGGATACTACAATGGCGTACAGTTCAGACAAAGGGAGGGGCTGTTCCCGCACTATACAAACACACTGGCTCTCCTCCAAACACATTCCTCAACGAGCGACTCCGGAGAGAGTCGGGAAAACCAGAAGACAATGAGGAAGAGTGCCGTCTGCATTCTGCTGGTGCTTTTCCGTTTTAGAACGAAGTTGTGCGTCTCAGTATTTTGTCAACAGTGGTTTACTGCACATCCGGTCAGACCATTCGTTTAAGTTTAAACGAGGTCTTTGTGACAGCAAGATTTTAGATTTAACGCATTGTGACATTTTAAAGAAGTTGTCTTATTACTTTTTATGCGTAATGTAAGTAAATCAGTCAATACGACAATGTCATGGTCATTTTGGGGCAAAAACATCCAGATGTCAAATGATAAGCAACGTTTTAGAGTAAATGTAATTAGCGGTAATAATTTGCTCTTTATCCTCCTCAGAGATAAAATCAGGAGTTAAAAAAAAGAGTTGAAGTACCATCATAGCAGTAGCACTTTGCTCTCTGACTCTGAAGGTTTATAGGAAGTAAACAGAACAAAGGCAAAACTTCAGAATGACAGATAGAAGTGTTTGTGAATCAGTCGGTCACTGTGTTAGTCAATCCAGAACTGAGAATGGGGTTTGCAGAGCTCTGTATCTGCTAGGCCAATCCCCCTTAGCAAACAGAAGCAGAACCGTTGGCGCTGTCAACAGTCAACGTGTCACATTTTCACGGAAGATCTCGGATAGCTTTCACGTTTCCTCAGAAAAGCCCCCATCCCACCTCCCTCTTCTCACATTACTTCTGCATGTCGAGAGCTTCTGTTACACCCTCCTCTTTCTCCTCCTCCTGCCCTCCTTCTCTTCCTCCTGCCCGTTTCTAGCAGACCAGTCCTCCAAAACTCTCCCCACGCTCTCAAAGCGTGCCGTGCATGTGCAATTCCCAGGTGTGTCTTTAACATTTGCCTTCAGGCTTGTGGCAAACTGGACCTCCCCTTCTTATAAGTGACATCACCACGGCGCTTTAGCAACAAAAAAGAAAAACTTCAGCTGGAGCTTTAACTAACCCTTTCTTACCCTGTTGTTCTCTTCTGTCTCTCTATCTCCGTTCTCTCTCTTGCAGTGTAATGCAACGTGGCTCAGACATTTATAGCTTTTAGAAGCTCTGCTGCTGTGTGGTCAGATGGAAAATGGTCGTAACATGATGACAACAGACAGAACATCAACGTGGATGGGGATTCAGAGAGAACCTTGCATTAGCTTTTGTAATTATACTCAACTATTGTCATTATACCACATTTTCTGAAGAAAGGGTTAGGGTTGCCGGGGCATTGCTATGTGGTTGCTGGGTGTTTTTGACCCAAGACAAAAGAGCCCATCCACACAGCCCTGTATCAGGTCCAGATTTAGATTTACTAGAGCCAATAAGCAACCACTCTGAACAGCCTAGCAACGCACTAGCAACCAACCAAAACACTCATAGCCCCGCCCTAGTGCTCACTCACAGCACCATAGCATTGGCTAGCACCAGTGAGATCTTCTCCAGAAAATCTAAAAATCCAAAAGTGGAAAATACACACTGTTCCTTTAAAGTTGCTTCAAAAATGTAAACAGCCAAAAGTTCAGACTCGTCTGGAATTACAAGCAGAACTATGTGTTTACCATTATGGCGACTACATGTTCATAATATTTTCAGCTGACTTTTCAATCATACAGAACTACACGTTGTTGACGTTGTTGACGCTGTTATTTTCCAAGGGCCCGCAGAACTCTCTGTGCCTGCTATGCATATGAAGTGTGTTTGTGTGCATAATACACATATGAGTGTGTGCTTGTCGTGTGTGCACACACACTCATGAAACTCCTGGTCTGAAGGGTGTGATGGAACAGTAAAATCCTCAGGTGCCCTCAGAGACCACAGCATGAGAAGATCTGCAGGGTTCTGAGAAACACTGTGTAGTTTGTAATCAAGCGGACACACACACACTCCTCACTGAAAGAATGGAAAAGCCGATTAGACAGACGTCCCACACAAACACGCATGCCACCCGCATGCATACTTTCACACAGGAATTTAAAGCACAGGTAGTGAAAACCGTACGGGTGGTTGAAAATCTTTGTACATCTCTGTGAATTTTACCACAGTGTACGCAGAGCAGTTTTCCGCCTGAATTTAACCCAAAACTTCTGTTTCAGTTGTGAAAAGAAAACCGAAACATTACATATGATTTCATGTGATATTTTCTGCCCTTTTCACCGTCTAATGCTTTTAAAAACCTGTCAGGCCTCAGTGGACAGTGATTGTTATTTAAAGAGAAAACTGTTACCTTTGAGCTTCTTCAAAATCAGTAACAGACTGATTATCTGTCAGACAAATGTACAAATATTTCACAGATTTGTGATTAATTATCTGTTGTTAATTAAACATGTCTGTAACAAAACATGTTTGAGTTTTGTTTTGTATAGTATATACTATAGAAAGAGATTAGTACTGTACAGTAGAGTTTTGTTGAGTGTAGTATAATGCAATGTAAGTCACTTTGGATAAAAGCGTCTGCCAAATGCGTAAATGTAAATGTTTGATTGAAATATATCCTCATTCAATTTGCTGTGATATTAACGTGTGATTCTGAGCAGTAAGTCAATATTTCATGGTTTTGTTGATCTGGCTGTTCAGAGAACATGCTGCTCTCATGTCACTCTGACACTGCTGGTCCAAACGGGACAAACGTTATGCTAGCGTTTGGAAAGGAACCTGTGCACCTAGAATTCACAGATTAAAAGATCTGAACCTTCATCCGGACGAACACAACGACTCTTTGTGTGTACACAAGTGTGAGCTTTAGCCATTGCGCCACCAGGCAAACAGAAACGTGTGATCTTTCACAAAGACTAGTCTGGCATCATGTGAGAAATCGCATCTGTTAAACCTTATCATGATAGCCGTTAGCAAACATTAGCCAATGATAGCGCCCATAAACTTGTGCTTATCTTTCAAAACATCACATTTACTGTTGTCAGTATAGCAGAGACATTTAAATGAATATATGTAGCAGACACTTATCCAAAGTGACTGACAGTGCATTCAGGTTGTTTATTTAGTCAGTGTGATGGTGTGTGTTTGTTCCCTGTGACTCAAACCCACAAACTTTGAACTGCTAACACAGGGCTCCAGCAGGTGAGCTACAGGGACTCTAAATAACTTGTTTTATGGTTTGATATCACTGATTGTGTTACCATGAATATTGTGAGTAAGAAAACAGAGGTTCAAAACTTTCAGATGGTATAAAAATGTCACACTGACCTCAGGCAGATTGGAGAGCTGTAGTCTCTCTCTCTCTCTCTCTCTCTCTCTCTCATATGTGTATGAGGACATATTTTCCCACCACAGTGAAGCTATTCTGAGTTGTGTTTAGAGATACGGGCAGATTGTGTATCTGAACAGCCTGTACTGTTGATTAGCTGCCGGTGACTTTAAAAGCTCAGAGGGATGTTAGAGGACGCCCGCACGATGCCCGACACCTCTGTACCGGGTGTATGTGGGTGTTTTGTCAAATATTAGCAGTCAATCAAAGCTTGATCTGATCTTCATCTGAAGCGTAATAAATACTCCAGAATGTTTAGTGTAATATTAGTTCAGATTGATATCATTTTATTACTTATGATGATTGTTAATAATATTGGGGGAGGCCTGTGAAGTAAATGATTAATCGTGTGATCATTTCTCTTTATGGTGTTTCTGTTTGTCTTTTTTTATAACTTGGCTGCCGCTCATCATTTGTGTTCTGTGGAAAAAACTGAAAAATCCCACTGGACTGGTGTGAGTAGATAGGTGCACTGTCCCTTTAAGAGCCAGACATATTGACGATAACTCTAGGTGGTTTACAGTATAAACACTCATGTTTAAAAAGTCAAAGTAACTAAAACTTACTGTGTGTGTTTTCATGCTTTGATAATCCTGCTGTGTTTGGACTCATGTCTCTTTCCTGACTGTATTGTTTAGCCTAAGTAAACACAACTTCACTCAGTCACACTGGAGTTTAAAACTCTCAGCTCAGTCCACTTAGCACCCGTCTTGGTGTCACTACTGGGCAGCTGATTTTGGTTCATGCAGCTGATATATAACTGAAAGAGTTGAATAAAATCTGACCACAGTAGTATCATGAATGTATCTTTACTTTTTAGTGCACCTGAGAACAAAATGGCCATCTATTAACACAACTAATAGCATGGTTATATTGTAACAGCAGTACAGTACAAACTCACAGAGAGTCAGAGCAAAAGGTCAATATTTAATAATGGTGTTGATCTGCAGGTTCAGAGAACATGATAAGCAGCTCATGTCACTCTGACATCACGGGTCATCACAGGAGCAAATGTTACTGTAAGGATCCCACTGGAACCTGTGCACCTATAAATCACAGATACAATCACAGCGATGAATGAACTGTGTTATTTCACCACTCGCACACTAAACACTGTAAGAGTCGCTGTATGTTTGATGTGATATCAGCTAGCTCAGAATGTAATGCCACTGCTGTGATATCACACTAAATAGTTCTAGATCAAGTTTTCATGCACATGATTTAGTGTTTCATATTTTTGTGAATGTTCTCAGTTTTGTTGTATATCTGCTTGGTTTAGAGAGTTGGAAAAGATTTGCTAACTCTAACAGTAAAGAGGTTCTGTA
>JAZGTI010000040.1:53066-115178 GCA_036877585.1 Botia kubotai
ACACACACAGACACACACACACAGACACACACAGACACACACACACCTGCTGACAGTCTGGAAAGGTACTTGGACACGCTGGTTGAGATCGCGTCCTCATCTCCAACCACATACAGGGCATAACTCTGAAACAGAGACAGAGAGGAAGTCGCTGCCCGCTGACATCATTGATACATATATTGGCTAATGTGGTTGCTAGACTCATCCTAATGGTTGCTATGGGGTTCTGGGTGCATAAGCCTCTATGATATTCTATGTGAGGGAGTGAGAGGGTTTGTGTTGTGCAGAGGGTAAAACACTCTGGACTCTAAGAGACAGAAGCAGTGGGGTAAACACGGCTTATAATTGTGTAACGGGTCTTCAACACTCAGGTTGTGTGTCACTTCACTCGGTCTGATGGAGGATGTAAAAAGACAACACACACACGCCAGCCATGACCCCTCTAACATCCTGTGCAGTGGTTCAGCTCAACACTTCCGTAGATCAATGAAGGCGGGGCATCCTTCTCTGTGCCCGGGGAGAACTCGGTGATCGTAAAATGTCATTATGATTAGCTTGAAGCATTTTGCCATCTAACTGCTTGACATTTCTTCAGAACGTGTGTGAGTTCAGGACATGCAACCCTGCAGCTCTGCTCACTGTTAGCGCCCCCCGTTGGCATGAAGGAAAACTGACCGTCTACATGCGCACTGGAGTTTTGCAGGTGTAGATAGTCAGTGATCTGAGAGATTTGTGTGTAAGGAATACAGAATTACTGATTGGTTCTGTACATCCTGTGGTGCAGCACGATCATACACACACAGTCATTAAGATCACAGACATTCTCACAGCAGTTTGCTTGTTCTCACCAGCACCAGTAGTTTGGTTCTCTCACAGACGCCGGGCAGGTAGGGAAAGGGTGACACGTTCTGTCCCCTCAGACAACGACTGAGCCAGTCGAACACACATGGAGCTTCTCCGTTTAAAAATGCAGGCCAGCTCATCAGCTCCATCTGATCTGCACATGCACAGGTGATATAACATGTCAAACAGTGACAGCAGCATGCTGCAGTGTGACATGCTGTCCTGCATCTCTTGTACTATATTAAACACAATGCACAGATGTCTGTTGACTTCTCTACACACATATACAACCAACAAGTCACATAAAACAGCAACACATCCTCTTAACCATAAGCACATCTAACTCAGCCTTAACAAGTCAGCATTGTCTGGGGAATAGCTAGAAATGCCTTCGGCTGCTAATGAGGGTGCCAGCCGCATTGATCGTCTCGTACCTCGATCAATCACGCAGGACTCCTTGAAGGTTTTGATGAATGAGGGGTAATCGCGCCAGTACAGATCAATGTAATCGTCCAGCTGTAGGTCCCTAATGAAGCGAGAGAAAACATGATCAGTGGTGAACGAGTCATCAGGTGGTCAATATACACTGATACTGCTATTAGATCTGAATACAGCTCTGATTGACATGACCTGCTGGCCACAGAATAAAGACAGACATTCATAAAAAGGTCTTAGCAATGCTAACTACAGCTAGGCAATTTATAGAATAAGTATTATGTATTCAATATGATTTTGTGGATTATACAAAAATAACTAATATCTCAAATATTGTAACAATTTCCTTATTTTTTTTATTTGGCCATTAAGCTTCACAGTTTCCCTTGACTGAAGTGTTTTTAAAACATTTAAGCAGTAAAGATTTGCTAATTTATGCAAATTGTAATGTACAAATATATGAGTAACATAACCCATAATACATATGAAAGAACTGAAGATTAGAGGGACAGATTCAGAATTACATTTGTAGCTACATTGTTCAGTCTAACACTCACCTACAGACAACAGGTCTGAACAATACTGAACAGAAGCATCAACATTATGACCACACTTGCTCTGATGGTAACATTATTCACAACATGATGACCATTAGAACATGTTTTATAGGCACATGAGTCTAAACAGCACTCAATGAAACAGTCACTGCACAGCTGACATTTCACCAAACACTTAATTACACAACAGCTACGCAATCAAAGTGGGCCATGAGGCTGATGTGAACAGTACAGGTTTGAACCTGTCTTCATCATTTCCTTTCATGCCTTCCACACTATTTCCTGTTCTTTCTTCACTATATTGATCAATACAAATTAAAACCATTACCTGGCCAGCTGCTGCAGAAGGCCGACCAGAGCTCTGGCTCCACTGCGCTGCAGCTCGTCCAGCTTCAGGTCTTCATAAAGCAGGTGCAGCACATAGAAGAGGATGGGGATGTGTGGAAAGAGCAGAGCAGTGGACTCCAGCCCCAGTGCAGACTCCTGGTTCTCCACACCACCAGGGGGCGACACCGCTTCCAAACCATGAACGCCTACTGCAGGTCGCATGGAAACCTGCCAATGGTAGTCAGAGCGACGGAGGTATTCCCAATCCTGATGTCAAAACAGATGTAGCCAAATCAAAAAAACCCTTAAAACAGTGTTCACCAAAATTCAGCACATCAGAGACTTCTTAAAGGTTTAATTATAAATGCTACATCAAGCTTTGCTAAACAGCCACAGCAAACATTATAACTAATCTGGCAACAGATTTATTTTACATAGTTCTGCTAGTTTCAGCCTTTCACTTCAGTTGATTTTTTTGTTATTTATTTGGTAAATAGACACAGTGGCAACAACAACAGACTTTGCGTACATTAACTCTCACACACTGTAAGAGGCTCAGTTGTTCCAGACTGGAGATCAGGAAAGGTCTCTCACCGGATACTCACCTCATCAGATCCTGTCTCTGCAGGACGAGCCTTCTTTGGGGCAATTACTGGTGAGAGAGGCACTTCAAAATGAAGCTGTGGACATGTACAATTGTGTTAATAATAATACTTCAAGACATACAGTAAAAGTACTCAGTTGCACTCAGTTTAAATGTCCTGTTCTTATGTTCTTATTAGTCACTTCAGTAAGAAACTATTGACTAAAATAGAATGTGTGTGTGTGTGTGTACTGCTCAGATGAAGGAAACACTCACATTGCGCGTCCATGTCAGTCGCTCTGTGTTGTAACCCATCATTGTCATCAGACATGTCACAAACAGGTTCCACTCCAGATGCATGCTGGGACCTCCGGGGGCATTGTAGCTGGTGTACCACTTAACCAGAACTTTCATGGCCATGTCCTTGGGAAGAATAAACCTGATGGCCTGCAGACAACGCCTGACTGTTGAGACGAGGAGAACAGCCATTAATAACAACATAAGAACCACCGTAACAAATTAGACCACAACCCAAAAGTTCTTTATTGAAACAAAGCTGGATGTTAAATAATAAATATTGCCTTTCAATCTTATTCAGAATGGTGGAATAAATGTAACATTCTCCCAACAGTAGAATAAATTTAACATTTTCTGAAGAAGTCCCTCCAAAAACACGTAAGTCCCCACAAGTTCCTTCAATTCAATTTTTCCTTCAAAAGTAAAAACTTAGAATTTAATTTAATAAAATGCTTGTAATTTTGTAATATGTGGAGAAATAAAGTGGGGGAAAAACACAGTTAAGATGGTTGCCAGGGCACGGTTGTGTGAGGGTTTTCCGTGTGGTTGCTTATTGGTCAAAAGTAAAAAAAAAAAAACACCCATCCTGCCCCAAGTAACTCTATAAACAGTAAAACTGAAAGTTGCTTTAGCAAACAAGTAGCGCAAATATCAAAAACAATCAATTTACTCTATGTGAACCTGAATGGTTTGACACCTTCACTGTCCATCTGACCAATTTTTAGGCCGTATCGCCCACCCCCACATGTGCACATCAAAGGCAGAAGTGATACGGTGTTGAGGCGAGGGGGTTAGGATAAAAGAGACATGGCAACTGCATGGCAACAACATACAACACCCTAATATTACTGTGAGTTCTGTACAGGCAGGCAATACACATTCTCTTCTGAAAATGTAAAAACTCGGTTATTTTCTTTATAAATACGCCAACATCATAGAAATATTACATTTTAACAGAATAAAAGACAGCACAGTTAGTTGACTTCTGTGACAAAAATCAGGACTATCTGAAAAGACGTTTTCTGCTCATGTTCCCTCAGCAGTAAACATACATCACACTCTCAGTGATCATGAGCGCCTGCAGCCTAATTAGCAAACAAACAGAAAAAGGTCAGAAGAGAGTTGAGGAAAATGCCACTTAATTATCTGCAGAAAGAGCACTACCTCCAAACTAGCACATTTATTAACAGCAGACTGGCATTCATTCTGAATAATTGTGAAGGAATCTGGATGGGAAGGGCTCGCGTTACCATGATGAAGGCCCAGCTAAGCAAGCTACAAAACTCATCCTTTAAGTTATAAACTACACTACTCCACTTTCTAAAGACAATCATAAAGTGCCATCATGATGTCAGCTGGGGTAGTTATGTGGTTGTTCAGGTGTTTTTATTGCATTGCTCAGTGGTTTCCACAGCGTTCTGGGCAGCTTCTGTGAGTCTTTAGGATTTTCTGGTCCTACATATGACTTGAGTTACATGCAAAGCCTGACACTAATATGAACGGTGTGCTACTTGTCTTCTCAATGACTGGACCTACAGATGACCAGAACATCCTGGAATATTTACAGCACTCCATGGAGAAAGGTGAGAAATTCAAACTGTTGAGAATGACTCTTTACTCTAAAGAATACCTGCATTCATTAGTGACTGATGATCGGGTAGCTTCACATTATTTATACTAAAACATCAGGATTAAAGACTTACAAAGTTACATTTACAGTGTCCATTTTCATAGCCTGCACAATTGTGTTGCTCCTTTCAAACTGCACAGCTCATAAACACACTGTGAGTGAGCTCTGTACCGCGTCACACTGTTAGGCAGTATGTGTGTGTGTGTGTGTGTTTTCTCTTACCCAGCTCTGAAGTGGCCACCTCAGGAATGGTGATTCTTAACATGGAGCTGCTGTTTAATTCCTGAACAACAGAAAAATGAGAGGTGGATATTAGCAGCAAAGACTGAATTAGCAGCACAAGACATCAAACAAACTCGAACCAACAGGCGTCATGTTGCCGTTTATATCCCGTCGCAGTTAGTCAACACTGACCAGACTATTGCTATTCTCTTCGCTATAAACAAAAGAACAATTGCATCCAGAAACGATAAACAGGCATTTTACAATGACCTGAATGTAAACCTTCACAGACGTTTGCTATTTTTAAAACCGCTCCTCTCAAGCATATCATCTTCCAGAAGTTTGTTGTGGTGAGATTGCTCTGACAGGCCTGTGAGGGGATTTCTCTTGGCAGGAACACGTCGTTCACTGGGGAATGACAACACCGGCCCTGCAGACAGGGGCCCCACAGCAGGGTCCAAACCTTATTGAGTCTTGTCAAAACAGTGACAGGCTCCTGGTGCTCATGTCTGAGGCGCCACACGGCCGTGACGGTCACGTCCCGTCACTGTAACAGCCCTCAATTACAGAGTGACACCACATGACACGAGCAATTACCTGCTCCTGCCTTCAGCTGCAGTGGACCGAACAAACACAGAGCAACATTCACATTCACCTGGTGTGGCCGCAACATTATTACTGGACGCAGCAGTGTTGTGTACGTCTCTTTTGGCATCTTTAAATTGTTTCTTTAAATTGTATTCACTAGCAGTCGATTGTTTGAACACATCTACTTATTTTATTATTATTTTAAAATGTGGAAAATTGTAAAGAATGAAATAGCACGCGTGTAAATGAACCAATGAACAGGAAACGTTACAGTCTCAATGAAATCAAACAACACTGCATATTTGAAGTCACTTCAGTGGGTCTTTAAATCAAAACCAGCATATAATTAAAGCTTCTGTTTGAGATGTGTTTCCTGCCTATTTTCTCTTGTGTCTGGAAACTGAAAACAGCTGAAAAATAATCACCAGCTATTGGTGACAGTCAGAAATGATATTTCTCCTCTCTCTCCAGAGATATATAAGCTCATACTGACAGCAGAAGCTCTGTAAGTGATCATCTACACTGACCAGTGTGAGTCTGTTGCTCACGGCGTCTCTGAGTGAGTGGATGAGGGGAACGGTCTGCTGGAACGGCGAGTCCTCCATCCATGATGACTCATGATGCTGCGTGGAGCTACGGACCTCCAACACTGGAGACGGCATCCCAACCTGAGAGCCAAGTGCCATAAAATCATGAAACAAACAATACATTTCTGGTTTTAAATGACTCGAATTAGCCCAAAAGGGACAAACTGTTTTTGCAGTTAGTTTTCTGGTAAATAAATCAGCTGCTACTCATAATGCAGCTCTCGAGATATGACGTCAATGAAGCACTGTTTGTGTTTTAAAATCAAGCCGGGTCAAGAGCAAGATGTTTTTATAAATGGCCCAATATTTAAAGTTAAATGGTGCCTTTAAATGGACTTTCTCCTGTAATGCACATCTATGAATACACTCTGCTTTGATTAATAATTGATTAATCTCATAATCAACCGTATGTTTGATTGAAGATATCAGCTTCATCAGATTATCAACCAGCTTTTCATCAACTTGTGAGCCAAGCTGTGTTTGTTTGTTAAAGGAAACAAACAAACATAACACAGAGTTGTGCATAACACAGAGATTTAATTCTGATAGTGATCAAACATAGGAACTAAATAAAGGCCATCTTAATAAGAGTCCTTCCTAAAACACTATTGTCATGTCTTGCTTATACATGTATCAATCAAATAGCTGTAAGGTCAGTGAATATTTTAGTCTTATAATAAAAGGTACAATGCCCCCCCAACTAATCAGAATGGTACCTCCTCCAGCCGGCTGATGTGCTGGACTGTAGCCCGGGCAGGAGTGCTCACGTTCTCCAGAGGGGTGCTCAACTGCACCTGATGGCTCTGCACGCTGAAGGCAGGAGACAGAAGACCAGGAACAAACACTTTGCTCACCTAAAAGTAAAACAGTCATGATGAGGTATGTGTTGAGATTAAACCCACATCTATCTCAAAACGCTAATCAGCAGTGTGCAGTTTCTGAACACACAGAACACCCTGACGACTGACTGAATATGCCAGAATGTGCAGCTTTCAATCACAATACAGGTGATTTTAATTGTTGGTTACAAACAAAAAGCCTGAGACCTTTTTGAGTTTTATACTACATATGAGGCACTGAGGGTGATGGCTGAGCTTCCACAATCCTGTTTTGATCTGACAGGTCAACTTCACAACCACTACAGAACTACAACTAGAAAATGATGGTGAGAAAACAGTCATTCAGATCTGTATGTGAAACCATATAAAAACAGGCTTTGAATCATGTGTACGTCTATACGTCAGTCAGCATTATCTTAACACAATAACAAATGAACTCTGTATAAACAGATTATGTCTGTAAATAATCATCACAATGTCTCTAGACATCAGAGCTCTGATGACTGGAGTGACTCACCTAGAGCCAGCGTTCAAATCTCTGCTGACTGCTGAAGAACATGAGAGATGTGATGCACTCCAGGCCACACTACGCTGTGAGCCATGATTCTAATGTATAGATGCCTTTGGCTTTTTTAATAAAAGAGAAGTATGCACGGAGAACACACTGCATACTTCAGTACAGTCTCAGATCTCTGATAAATGAGACACAGCAGTAATAACATCACTGCAGGGTGAAAAATGGGGCTGAAATCAAAGCTCACCCGTGTGACTCCAGAGTATAACACCAGACTTCCACTGGCCTCCAGCACCAGCATGGTATGAACATCCTTCAAGAAATGAAGAGCAAATGAAGTGACGCTCCTACTGACGACAACACTCGTACAGCTGACGTACAAGATGGTATTTAAACAGCATAAATTATTCAGTATGATAGTAAGAATGACATCTGAGTGACTGAGAAACTACAGCATTAAAATGGACATACTTCTGCTCCAACATACTTCTGTCTTTTATTCACCTTTTAAAGCTGAATAAAGTTGAAACAACAGTAGAAGAATCCAGAAATTAAGAAAGTAAACAGGCTCAGTGTTACATTTGCTGCTGACTTTAACACTAGTGGATGGAAAACCAGCTAATTAAAATGACAAAAGCACTAAGCTTGTTTTCATTGCTCCAGATATCTGACTCCAGGTTCTCACCTCCAGCGGCACTGCGTCTTTGGCAGTGATGACAGTCATTGATGCAAAGATCAGCTGAGACGTTTCATTGCTCTCGAGAAATTTGACACACCTGTGAACAGCACAAGAAAAGCTTAAAGTGTTTAAAGGAGAAATCATGTTTTCATCATTTTGACTTTTCCCCTAAGTTTAGCTTATTGATTTAAATGTGAGTTATCAGGTCAGGTCAGATTTTCCAGGAAATGTCAGTTTGAAACAATTTGACTTCAACATATTTAAAGTAATGTGCAATTTTATGTTTCAGACAGAGATGGCGGTAGAGAGGCGACCGTTTCCAATTGCAGCTTTAGAAACAAACTGAAATGAAGGAAAAGCAACTTCACCTGAGCTGCTGGTGGGACTCGATCAGGAAGCAGAGATATCTGTTCTCACACAGGTCAGATGTGATGAAGACTTTAGATGCCTGACAGTTCTTCTCCCTACACACACACACACACACACACACACACCACACAACAATGATCACAGGAGAGCACAAACAGTCACTGTAATTATGGCAGCATCAGAATTGTGGGGCCTCAGCAGACCTGCAGGAGGCGCTGGTCTCCATCCACAACTGCTCGATGCACAGGTCTGGCAGGATGGGCTCCATCTCGGGCAGCACAGCAGTGTCGTTCAGAGTGCTGTTGGGCGAGGGCAGGATGCTGTGACCCCGCGGGGAGGGTGTGTGGAATGACACATTAAAGCGCTGCGCTCCAGAGAAGGAGGGAGCGGCGATGCCGGGGGAGTGTGCGCGGCTGACCGTCAGACACAAATGAACATGTGTTACACAACAATGAGCACGTCCCTCATTCCAAACACTTCCAATGAACTTTTCACATTAAAGTTAACAAGTAAATATACTGAGTCATTTCCTGCATGGTCGCACCTGAGCGCAGCCATGTTAGAAATGCTGGGCGAGTGAAGCCGGGAGTGCAGGCCGGGCGAGGCAGGGATGCGGCTCTGGCTGTGCAGGGCGTGGCAGTGCAGGGGAGAGGCAGGCAGGTCCAGTCGGGTCAGGTTTTTCAAATGGGAACTGAGGAAGCTGGGGGCAGCACTGGGAGCGTGAACTGGCCCGGGCAGCTCCGGGCACTTCAGCACTGTGGTCTGTTCCTGCAAAAGACACCATGACATCACCATCATTGAACATTATATTCAAATATATTTAAAAATTATATAATTAACATGTATAACATTCATTCTGGGAAATCACTTTATTACAATATCTGATCGCATGTCTCTGCTATCTGCATCAAACTAAAACTGACTAAAAGTATTAAAATTATTCAGTTATTACAAACTATTGCAATATGCACATTTGTGATATTTGTGCAGTCGTACTGTAAACAGACATGCAGGACTGTTTCACAGCTCACGAGGAAGAGCTGAGAACTGTTTACTTTATATCTTCCTCATCGTGACACTTGACCTTTAACCCCAGACACAAACACAACAGAAGCAGGTCTGAGATCAGGCTGTACCTCAGGTGTGACTTTGCGCAGGCTCCAGACGGTGTGTGTGCACTGCTGCGTGTCATATGTCATGATGATGGAGGGTTCAAGGCAGGTGAAGACGACCCTCAGAGCGCAGTCTGAGACATACTGGAGCCGTGCCTCAAACAGACCTGAGCCATCAGAGATCAACACAAGCGCCACAATTCATTCTCAGAACAAGAGTCTGACCCTCACCAACGTCAGGCAGAAATGTGCTGTGTTCACATGGGGTGCTAAAATCATCGTAAACTTTTCTTTATTGGGTACAGAATTAAGAACATGTCTTACCAGTGGACTTACAAACAACAGGAGCAATTTCATCTAAGGGATGCAGCATGCTGAACAGAGTCGGAAGAGGTTCCCTAATGACGAGAGAACACTCATATTACTGATGTCATATCAAACACTCTCAGTTACTGTATGAACATGTACAGACCTGCTGGGGCTCATGTGACCATCAGCTGTGATGTTTTTACGCTCTAACAGCAGACCAAACTTTGTTGACCACACAGTGGAGACCTGCATTACAACCAAACACAAGTCAGTGAAGAGAGAAAGAATGTTTATGAGTTTAAATTTACTGGAAAATAATGTTTAAACAGGTCATATCATGAGGAACTGAGTATTTTTAAGCTTTAAAGAGTTTGATGTCCTACATAAACATGCTGCAACTGTCAGATCTCAAAACAGTGAAATAAAGTTTTTTAAAACTAAGCTGCCAAAAATTCTTCATCTACATTATCGGTGGATCTCCAGGAGTAAAGCATGTATGCGTAACAACAGACACACAAACAGCAATGGCCTTTTATTCTATCATGAGAAAAATGTAATTTTACATGCTAAATTTAACCATGTAAAAGTGTCAGACTGACAGTTGTAACTACTGTTCTACAGAGCATGTGTGCTGCACAGGTCTGTTCTGTTCCCCTGGGACTGCAGAATAACATCAGCAGAGCTCGCTCATGTATAATATAACCAGACTGAGCCAAAACTGTAAATTGTGCTGCCCAAACACTGGCAGTTCTTTAGCTCAGATGTGTTCCTGTCTGCGTGCCAAATAACCCATTACGCCTCCTGGAAGGAAAACTTCCACACAGCATCCGTCATTGAGCTAAAGAGACGTCGGGCTGCTTCAGTTCCTGATGGCACTAACTAAACATCTCTACTAGAAGACCAGAGATCAGACTCATCTGTGAGTCTGTGAGATGACAGAGAAGCTCCACAGACAGAAGTCAGCTGTTCTCACCTGGAAGGGCAGTGGAGATATGAAGTCTTTTCCACTCACACTGTGGACATTAACACAGGTGCCCTGGGCGATACACACCGTCTGCTCCACGATGTCTTTCACTGGAGCGCATGAGAAACACATCAGCTCAACAGATGATCAGGTCATGGACAGTATACTGTCTACAGCTTGTTCCAATGCCCAAATAAACCTGGAGCTCCACATGCAGGGGTTTATTAATGACAGAATGACTGTACATTATGCATTGCTTAATTGTTGCATTGTTTACCCTTCGTTTTTTAAACTGCTATTACACCAAATAAGCACCTAAATGGACATGAAATATTGATATGAAAACATTATCAATCAGGTTAAATCATTTTATTATGAGTGAGAATGGTATGAAGGCATCACTCCAGACGCATGACAGAAGCATTCAAATGATTAAAAACAATAAACAGTCACCGCAACAATAATACAATTATTCTGGAATAACACGCAAACATATATCAAAGCTTACCATCTTTTCTAGTCTGAGGAACAGTGAAATTACACCAGAGAGCCTATAAAAAATACACATTTAATCAAGATTAAATTTCAGTTTGAAGAAAGACAATGTGATTTCTTTGACAGATTGCATTATTTCAGTACCTGCTGTACAGGGCTGTCCACTGTGAAGGCCTTGTACACATAAGAAGCCTGATTCTTACTGCCTCGGCTCCAGATGACCATGTTTCCTGTCACATACAGCTCCTCTTCATACTCCACCTCTTCAGGAGCTGTTCCCTTCCTCAGCTGCCAGTATTCCTGCCCATCACATCATCATCAAACTTAAAACACTGCATCCAGTCCTCCCTCATCCCCATCACAACACTGTCATGCAAACGGTACAAGATGTCCCAGATGACATTTTAGGTTTCAGAAAGATGCTTAAGAGCATTCCTTTGCGACCCCCAACAAAATCTCCTGTTTGCTGAAGCTGGACTGATGGAACCCATTACATCACCATAGCATCGACTCTGAGAGGGTCTGTGAGGTCTTAAGGCAGAATTTTGGGCACAACATTGTTGTAAGAGGCAAAATGAAGTTCAGCTCTAGAGCTCAGATGACAGCACACTGCTGGGTAAACAACAAATTTAATGTGTTTACAAATCAGGGCCCAAACTGATTTACCAAACACTTGGGGTGGGGTGGGACATCCCAAAGTATGCATTACGAATACAGTAGCATATAGATGTTCTCAGAGCAAGACTTGTACGTAACGTATACGTAAACATATACATCCTCAATCTGTGAACATGGGATACACCTGAATCGTGTGGACAGATACCTTCTCTCGCTCCTGCAGCGTAACCTCCTGAAGGGACCCCACGAGTCCAGCGGCCCCGTCAGAGGAGCAGAGCTCAGACGCGGGCTGCAGCTGCCGCAGCTGGAGATTCACGCCGTTCGGGTGATTCCTGCAGTGCTCACGACCGAACGGGACAAACGTCTGCAATTCGCCTGCGGCTATCATTGTGGCTCTCTCTTCATAGACGTGCGACATGAGTTCCCAATATCAGCATTATTTCTGTAGATACAGAAAACACACACGTGACCGCTGTATTTACAGTACGGTAAAACATGACACCCTTCAGACTCCTGTCAGTCAGGCAGACAGACTGCATTAGCATTAGTGCTAACAACATCCGCTCAAACACACACCTGTTAATAACAAATAGTCAAGTTTTGTGTCCTGGAGTGCGCTTCTTTTCTTTAACAGATGACTCTCCCTCTGGAATCGACTGCTCGTTGAGCCCAACATACAAACAGATATGAAGTATGCAGTGAAACCTGATCGAGCACACTTCACTAGTTCAAATGAACGCGGACATATTGGAATCCGTGACGCATTTCCGACATTTCGTCTGACCAATCAGAGAGCGTCATCCCGGCGGCAGCAGCACATGTATGTCTGCAGTCATATACTGTACAATGCTACAGTCAGATGGAAAACCATGCTGCATTTGATATATGTTATGGTATGGAAGGACATACTTATATACTTTAAGATGCTTACCACAGCTGTATCATGGTACATGCTAAAAACATGTCAGTACTGTCCTTCTTTTGGTATGTTTAGTTTGTGTCAGCACTGTTTGTTTGTGTTAAGATGTTGATATGATAAATGTATTGGATTCTATGATTTTTATGGAGTTGATTGTCATGAGAAAGCTGATGCCATTAAATAATATAAGCTGTGACATTTTTTGTATTTCAGATTCAAAGTAGTCTAGATAGAATGTCCTTCCATGTTTTTTTACAATGGAATGGAAAGGCAGCACATTTGAGTTTAAAATTCAGTTTTTTTAATTATATTATTATTACCAACGGTCTACATGTTAATTTGTCAACACAAGAGACTACATTTGATTCTGTGTAATTCTGTTCCACAAATTATCTTAAAAATAATAGTTCCTGGTCATCCATAATTGTTCTCAGAACATTGGTGATTTCTTAATCACTATAACACAGCAGTTGTGTATCAATGGCAGAATCTATAACTACATTCACATAACAGCAGTTTCACACTACATTATACAAAGCCAAAGAATATTAATAATTGTGTAAAAGCCTTTATTTCAAATGCTGCTACATCAGTATAGATACATGAAAATTAATTTTGCTTGACATTTGATGCTGGCATGTTTCTGTATTTAGGGAATGCTATATGTAACATATTCATATTCTGATACATATTTGTAAAGCAATCAGCAGGGAAATAGATTCTGTTTGAATGAATCTGACAGACAGAGTTTGTTGGCGCTGGTAGTGAATTTCACATATTTTATTTCCCATCAACACTGACACAGCAAATAGAGATGAATGTGTTGAGATCAATATGATCTCATATTGAGTCAGAAAGGGGTTTCTCCAATTCCTCCATAGACTCACAGGAAATCTTAATGTGCACTAGATAGTGTGCGACTGGAAGAATGTGTCTCCAGTGTTGAGGTTTCATTTGATTATTTTTCAATAAAACTCCTCCTGTCACATATATGGCGAGCGTCAGCGCTGCTCTGTTTCTCAGTCCTTCAGATTCTTTCTGTGTATTACTCAGCCGCGGTGTTTCACTGCATACACAAACTTTAACTAAATTGCCAATATGGACTGAAGAACTGGCCAGCTACTGAACTGTGTGGAGGAATTATTCCTCCACTGACTGAGAGCCGTCACATTCATGTCACAGTCAAAATATGCAACACACAGGCGATGCTGAGTAACTGCAGCACACTGATTTCTGAGATGATGTAAAAAAACGTCAGTGCAAAGATGGAACTATTACTGTTTGGATTTTCGGGCTGGAGGTTAATATTGTGAACATATGCCCATCAACAAAGTTATTTTTATGTTTGGTGTGTCCGTGTGTCTGAGAAAAGTTTTTCATTGGATAAAAAAGATAAATGTATTATAGGATGACCACTGCACGTCATTCTTATTAAGATCTTAAAAGATTCCAAAGGGAATTTTATTTGATTATAATTCCTATTATAATGGATGGATGGATGGATGGATAGACAGATGGGTGGATAGACAGATAGATTAGAGATTGATAGAGATGGATTTTAAAATGCTTTATTCATTAGCAGGTATAATTTAGACTGAAATGGATGGAGTAATATGATTGGTCATGTGGAGCTGAGGTCTCAGAGCATGACTCTTTAGCTTTGATTACAAGCGTAATGATGTCTTGATATCATGCTTGCAGCTCAAGTCCTCTGTGTGGACAGCTGTATGGATGTATTTACAGCTTTAGTTGACATGCGTTTGAGTGTTTGTCTGACTGATCAGTCCCAGGGTTTCTGGACAGCAGTAAAAGTGGAACTCCCATATATACAGTACAGACAAATGTGCATCAATATCACACTCATAGTGAAAATGTCAATACGCAACAGATTACAAACCTATTTGTACATTCCTCATATTGATTCAATCAATGAAGAATGAAATTATAATGTCAAAATGTCGTTGCAGTTTGTCAGGGGCTCCTGGGGGTAAATTATTCTTGCTTCTTTTACAGAAATTGTTTTATTTTCGTACTTTCATGACTTTATTGAGAGATATGGTAAGAAGGATGAAAGAATAGTAGCAGGGGAAACTGCAGAGGAATTTGTGTGAGGCAGATGTCTGTATGTGTGTCTGTAATAACCAGGTCATGTCTTCATCTGTTTATTATTACTGGTGTTTGATGAGGTACACATCATCACGACTAGTATTACTTATATTTAATGTGAGTGATTTAAATACACCCAAAATCTTTGAAGAAAGGCGTGCTTTATCATTTATAAGCAGTCCAGCTCACAGACAGAGCATTGCTTTGGATAAAAGCATCTACTGAATGCATGAATGTACATGTGTGTACTAACAGTATGTGACTCCCCTCACCAGACAAGGGCTGACAGACTTTATAAACTGGATTCATTGGCAGCACCTTTGTTCTCTACGTCCCTCATTAATCACTTCATCCACAAGCATGCAGGCCGCAGGAAACAGCCTGGCAAATGACATCATTAGAATGCTGCTGAGGGCAAGTGCTGACGGTTAATACAGAGAAATCCAGCACTCCTATATGAAAGATTTCTTTAAGACGACATAAGAACAGACCTGATGGACGACCAACACAGAACAAATCACACGAGTCCCACAACTCTCTTAACGAAAGTAAGTCAAAACATCAGAACTGCACAATTACAGCAACCATCCTTACAGACCAGTGCCCTTATGTGTAGAATCATAAACACTTCCTGTGGGGATGTCTGAGAGACTGCGTCATGTCATCAGAACGACTGGCCATGTGTGTTTTACCTGCTGGCACTGATGTCTATAATACTGACCGTGATTGTATTAGCACAGGGTTAAGATAAGGGTACACAACTGCAGCTGACACACAGAAATCCTCCAGTATCCGTCCTGTCTGTCTGTCTGTCTTGACTCTGTCTGTCATTGTTTCGTCTAACTTAAAACTTCTTTAAAAAAGGGCATCCATGCAAACAAATAACCACAGAATGAATCACCAGGAATGACACAAAACATTTAGAGCAGCGCAAAGCTAATTTCACCAGCGTGTGTGCATGCGCTGAGCATGCCAGTCGACCAATGACGAACACATCCCAACGGGACCTTCTCTCGTGACGTACTAACGCATATCAAATCTGATTGTCTTTCTGTCGGATGGGAAGTATTCAGCCATATAAAACGAGGCGCGGGGAAAGGCTGTTCAAAGAGACGCGAGAGCACGCAAAGGAACTTAATACATCACCTGGTAACTTCAGGAACTGTTTCAGTACCACAGACAGCGGCGCGGATCACAGCTCTACAGCACATGTAAGTTCCTTTGATTTTGTTTATTAAAAAACAAAAACACCACACTTTTACTTTTTTACTCTTTTGCTTATATTTATGATACATTTGATTGATTTTACATGCACTTTACATTTATTAAAGTTATGTTGATATCATTAAATATAAGCTATCATTTAATACATAAGTACTTTTGTCTGCAAAAACTCTAAATAAAAACTCGAACTAATGACAAATAAATAAAGATGCTTCCTTATAATCATGCAAAATACATTTGTTCCCTTATAAAACAAACTAAACTGCGGATTATGCACAAACTTCATTCTTACTTGCGCAAATGCGTTGAATTATGATTCATGTTTAAACGCTCATCTTTTGTTTTCTATAGAGTGTGTAGATCTCACACGTGTGTTCTTGCACACGCAGGTTAAAAGCGATGCTCGTGAGGAACAGCTCTCAGCTTTTGCTCTTCATTAGCCTCTGCAGTGTCTTTTATGCCCGGACTGTAAGTGTACCCTACGCCTCCATGAGGTAAGACCTCCATCACAAAAACTCAGAAACAAAAGCAACTTTTAAAAATGATTTAAACCCGTTTGATATGATGGGATATGAGCGCGCGACGCACAAGCTCAGGTGAATCGTCAGAATAGACAGAATAAAAAAAACGGAGAGAGAAAATATTATAGAGTTTTTATAATATAATATTATAAGGTTTATAAAACTAAATATTGAAATGTGGAACTCGGCACGACATGAAAGCAGCTTATGAATTAATCATTTGTTAGGCATTATGTGCTATTATATTATATGCTGTTTGATTTTTAATTGCATAAAATTATAAATTAATTGTTCTGTATCTCTGGTAGCAAAGGAAGGAAACCATCACTCTCGACTAGTAACGACTGTGTTACAAATATTATTTCTGTGTGAAACAGTGTGAGAAGCGTTAGCGTTTATCAGTGTATTCCTGTTTCATTTCTCTATTTAATGACAGAGAATGTCAACAATATTAATAAGTATTTTGCCGGAATCTATGGTTACCATGGTAACTTTTTTGTAAGTGCGATTCTGGACATTGTTAGAAAACTTAAACGCATTTAAATGATTAAAGCAAGCAGCTCTTAGACCACATCACAGGAACTGAAAGAGCTACTGAATTACACAGCTGTGGTATGAAGTCAAGCTGTTTGTACAGTTGAACAGGATTGTTTTGTGTTTATGTGCAGAGATCCTAGACATGCAGACGGTCTCTTCACAAGCGGGTACAGTAAACTTCTCGGTCAGTTATCTGCCAGACGGTATCTGGAGTCGTTGATTGGGAAGAGAGTCAGGTGAATCAACACTTTCTGTATGCGGAGAAAACCTGACACACGTTTGCCTTCTGAATACAACATCTCAAAGCAGCTCAAGCAGTAGAGACCACGTCAGTGAGAGATTGAACTGATTATGAATAAACTTGGTGTAAATTTGGATTTATGTTGGGGTACTCATCAGTAGATCACACATTTATAATATGCAGTACTAAACAGGTGTCAATGTCTTATATAATAAATATAGAATATCTAGATGATTAAATCTGTTTTTATTAACTTGATTGATTGATAATATCTGAAGGTATATAGTCAGCCTGCTAATGTAGCATTCTGTACAATATTTGTGTAATGGATCATTTATTATTTAAACTTGTGACTATAGATAATGACTATAGAACTGCATCTCACTCAGATGCTTGTTGTGACTGCGCTGTATAACGTCAATGCACTGCTGCATATAAGCATCTGAGAAATGAGTGTGAATGTACGTGTGAATGTACAGTTTTATGTGCATTGTTTTCAGAATGTAATGAGTATCTGACTTAGTGTTGGTTTCATTTTAGTGATGATCTGATGGAAGATCAAGCACCAATGAAACGTCACTCAGACGCAATATTTACAGACAACTACAGCCGCTTTCGCAAGCAGATGGCGGTGAAGAAATATCTCAACTCTGTTCTGACAGGAAAAAGAAGGTATCAGACTGTTGCTTTCATAGGCCACGCCTCCTGCTCCAAGATGCTCCAGTGAATTAAAATGATGTGTGAACATCGGCTGTCTTACCAAACGCAAATGTTCACTGTGTGATGTTCAGTGTGAAGTGCGACTCAAACAGTTGATTCATATCTGAGCCGTGTTTTCTGCTCTCCTCAGTCAAGAAGACCTGCCCAGCGTGCAGGAGGAGTCGACTGCAGGAGAAACCACGTATCGTGAGAGTTATGATGACGTCTCTGTAGATCGACTTCTGGATCACATACCACTGGTCAGTTAGACACATAAATGTCCAGCAGGAACTGTGACGTGTCTGCATGGCTTTCACACAATAGTTTGTACCGTACAGGTGAATGCTCGTCATTATTTAACCAGTCCTCTCTCTTCTCTTCCAGCCTCTCTGAGGCAGATCTCTCCGTGATCATCAGTTTTCCATTTACACAGTATAGTGTAGAACATCTGCATAACACTAAAACAACATGTTGAACAAAAGGAATTGTGGTTACTTATGACGTAAATGTTTTCACTGTACATAGAAAATAAATGAAAGCTGTTAGCTTGGACATGTACATATTAATAATATTAATATAAGAGAATCACACAGAACCACACGGACCTGAAGACTGCTGATTGGACGTCCCAAAATAACATTAACTCCAACAACAAATGGTCATGTTTCACCGTGCATTTTGTAAATGTAATTATTTAGTAAAAATGTTGATGTTGCTTCTATGTTTAAATCTGAGGGAATGGTTTGGGTGCTGGAAAACTTTATTTTTGCCATTCAGTGTATAATAAAAGTTTGAAGAGCCATAAACATTTTGATTGCGCTCAATTTCACTGTCGCTCGTAATGAAAACACAAAAAACAGACGTCTAGTGACGTTCACATGTACACAACCTCAGCAGAAAGAAACTGTAAGCTTGAACTGAACATGATTCATGCTCCTTCTGTCTGTTTTCTACCTGTTGTGGCCCATTTATTTGAGTAATGTCTCAATTACATTTCTGGGATTTATGACTGCCATTTCTTTCTCATCCCAGATGAATACAGGTAAATTGGACATATGAGGTGCAGAGTCACACAAAAATAATATTATATTACAGTTGCAGAGCTCTGTTATGCTAGAAAAATACAGACAGTGTAAATAATTATATGCATGAGCATCATGAGATGATTGGCTCTGCAGTGTGATGTAATTCACAAACAGCCCTGTGTTTTCAGCAGAGGTTTGATCTGCTCACTATGAATGAAACCACTCAAGCAAATCAAACAGAAAAGGTGTGTGATTCAACACACACACAATTCATTCCTCTGTTAAATCCTCATTTCCTGGCCATTAGGAAATGGTCATTAGTATTAGCTGGTCTCTGACTAAGTGTGTGTATGGTGTGTTGAGGGCAGCCCAGGAAATTTGAATCATAAATGTCAGAGGATACAGAGTGCCGGATATGACATTATATAAGACAACATGCACAGTAAGATGGGACAAAATGAGGCATGTCTGTCAAGTTAAATTTATATTTACTTGCCTTACAGCCCGGAAAAATGACTATAACTAGGATTGGTTTAGGATTGGTTTATTAAATTGGAGATATAAATAGTGTTTGAGGGCAAAAGTAAGTTTTGGGGTTTTAATAGGGTAGTGGTAGAGTGACACCCTAATGGTTAAAAATATGGGCTGTTGACACAGAACTCTTGTGAGTGGCTTCTGTACATCTTCAGTCAGGTTGTTAGTGATGAAGTGTCTTAGATAACTGAAGAGGCTGTTATTGTCTGAATTTTGTTCCTTTAACGTCTGTGTCATTTTGACTTGTCATTTTTAATGACAGTTGCTTCCCAGAAAAGCCAAAAATTATGCTGAATGTAATAATAACAAACAATCAAACAGAGAAAACAAGCACGGAACATTTTGGAATGTGTGCCTGACATTCATTTGTCACAATGAATCTTGTTCATTACATCACTGAGAGATAAACGAAGCAGGAAGAGTGGCAAAAACCAAGATGACTAACAGAAAATCACTCATGCACAAACGGGGTTTGCATCATGTGCTATATTTACTGTCGCCCGTTACTTGTTCGGACCACAGACTGAAATCTTGAACAATGAGTGCTCATTTGTTCATGTATGTTTATCTCATGAAACACAACGAGTCTGTTCTGATGGTTGGCATACAGCGGACCCGTTCGCTCACAGTCAAATACACAGTTTTTGGGGCTGATCTCATCTTCTCTATGGATCTGCAGGTATGATGTGAAAATTCGATCCCTAGTGACCAAGCTTAATCTTTGCCAATTGAATTGTTGTGGTGCAAATCAGATGCTGTGGTTTGTCCAGCTCTGTGTGCAGAGGTCACGCTCATTAGCTCTCATTACTGGACAGATAAATGGAGCTGCTGACCAAAGCAGGTAAAAATAGCTGAGAGACTCTGGAGCAGCTCTGCTCTGATAATGGCTGCATTACCACTTACAGTGATTCACCATAAAAATGGCTGGCCAGAAACCACTCGTTTTAGGCATTAGTGTGTGTGTGTGTGTGTTTCTTTGTGTTGCACTTTTTGCACTGCACACCTCAGTACACAGGTTTAATCAGGGAGGAAGAAAATGGGCTTGTATGTTTTCTCATTAAGCTAACATGCAGCTGCACACAGTTCATCTTTTGTTTTTCATGACCTTCATAAACTTCACTTGATGTGTTACACTCTGCTTTGAACTTTGAGGAGTTGTTTGTGTAGTCCAAGTGTTTCAAGTTTCTGTCACTTCACAGAAAATAAAATGGAACATAATGTGATTTTTCCATGATCTTTACTTCACACAAATAAAGACTGACAACAATAAACAGAACTGCTGGAAACCACAAACAGTGAAACATATCACACAAACATGTTTACATGCCAGAACCTCTCAAATAATCTTTTAAAACACTTAAAACACTTTAAAATCTTGTTTAAAAACACTTTTGAAAGAAGAAAATCTGCCTGATTTTTACAGCGTGTGACTTCAGTTACTCTCCTGCTGGAGCATCACATCACAGTTTAGGTGTTGCCCAATAGGTGGTGAATAAGAAAAACTCAGTATTCAGGATTTTTACATACAGTGTTACTGTACATATAAACATTTATTTATGTTGCATGTTTTAATGGTGACTTTTTTAAGCGCTCTTAAAAGCTTTGAACTGGACTGATATGTTTCCCTCTCTGCTGCTTTTGACGTCACGGTTCAGGGGCGCGTTTCCCGTACACTCCTGTAAACACTTAACCATGTCTGACCACCGCAGTGCGTTACATTGTTGGATAAATGAATGACGTGATGAGGACACAACTGCTTCCCGAAAGCACACAAGCTTCTGCAGAAGTTGAATTAATGTCAGATTATTACAGCTCATTACATGGACAACAGAAGCATGCTGACAGACGACAGGCATTCATATTTACTGCAGTGTGTATGTACGTTACTCAAATTTATATGCAGTTGGGTCTATAAGCACATCAGTCTCCACATCAGTGTAATTTCTTGGCAGCCCTGCTGTAAATTCTGAACATGGCATTGAAACTTCACCCTCTTACCTCAGCTCACTCTTCAGGTATACATGTCCCATCTTAACCAATGACTGGATGAACACTTTATGGTCCTGAGCCTTACACAGAAGATAGTGTGTATTTACAGGAATATATTTAGAGCACTATTGCTGTCTGAGGAGGAGCCTGTGGTCACTCAAGACTCGTTAAGTTCAAGGAGGTGAAGCATTACTAAACCCCCTACAATTGCAAGGTTTGGAGAAAGAATAATTTCAGTTTGTCCTTCCTTTTAAGACAAATTATGATTCCTTATGAAGAGGAGTCATCTGAGAGTCTTAATCTATGTGACAAATCAAACAGAATTATCCAGCCATCCAAGACCACCAATACACTAATCCCTGCATGTTCTGCTAATCAGTTTATGCTAATACACACATGCTACGGCAATTGTATTTATGCTATTCACACAACGACTGTCACTGAAGGACAATTAAGATTTCATATGGAAATGACTGCTGTCTTGCAATCCCTTCTAATGTCCCATTGCAAAATAAACCCCCCCTCTACACCCCAGTGAATGTGACTGACTGAGTGTGAGCAGGGGAGGGGATGTAAATATCTCAGGGTTTCCTGTCTGCTGTCCTCAGGGCCACAGAGGAAGTGCTAGTTGAAGACTATCGCCACGACAGCAGGAATGGGAATCGACCTTTAGAATCCTGATGTGCAGTCATGTGACAGATGTCAGTCATTCAGAATAAACGTCACAGATGTGCCCCTCCTCTGAGAGCAACTTTAATAGGACGTGTGTTTATTTAAAGAGACGAGAGGCCAGGAAAGATGGACGGAGTCATAATAAGGTTCTCCTATATAGCTCTCTTACATAACAATATAGCTATGTTGTTGTTGTATGTATAGGTTTGCATGTATTTGTGTGTGTGCGTGTGTAGCTAAACAAATATGCAATTTCTAATTGCAAACATGAAGCAAATAAAATTGTAATTTGTGTAGCCATATTTCTAATATAGGAATTCAGCTGAAACATTGAAATGTTTGTGTCAAATATTAATTATATATATATATAGCTTTCCTGTAGCTCAGTGGTTAGAGCATGGCGTTAACACCGCCAAGGTTATGGGTTCCATCCCAGGGATTGCACATACTCAATGTATAATGATCAATGTGTAGTATAATGCAATGTAAGTCGCTTTGGATAAAAGCGTCTGCCAAATGCCTAAATGTAAATGTAAATGTAAATATATATATATATATATATATGAAAACTGAACATGGTGTGGTATATACTGACATATGTTGTATGATGTATATGTACCAGGACACACAGTAATGTCTGTGAAGTAAATAGATGAATGTACATGCATTTGTACAGTCTGTTGTACATTTCTGTCTAGGATTTAACATTTGTGGATGTAACATTTATCATATAAAATAGATTAAAGAACATAATGCATTCCTTTAGTGCCAACAGAATCACATTTAAAGGTGGGTTACAGTCACAGTAAAGTATCACACACACACACACACACACACAGAAAGCTTTGCATCTAATCTAAAAGGTTAATCACAATAAATAGCTCACAACAGAAAAATGTGATTTCTATAGCCAGCAGAATGACTCATGAATGGATCTGTGTGTGTGCATGTGGTTCCACCCAGGCAACACAAATACCTGTTTTGCTCCTCTCAGTGTCCCCAAATGATTTGGAGCTTCATTTGTAGTGACTGCGGTTTAATAAATCAAATGAAAATACAATAATACACGGCACGGAGCTCCTCTCATCTACAAAGGTCAGCTGTGAGACTAATTAAACTGCTAAAAGGGCTGAATGATGGAATATTTCTCAACTTCACAACCTTACTTTTATTACCCTAAATCCTTATCCATGTAAAACTGATTCTTTACAGTTGCTTGTTTTGCAGCGGCTTGTTTTGGTCTTTCTCCTGTACATGCAGTGACTGTTATCTCACCTGTATTATGTTAAATGAAGGAACATTTACTGAAGACTGTTTAAAATGCTTTTAGCTTTTGCTCCACAGTGTGTCTGCAGGTACTGAGAGAGGTCACAGAAAATGGCTGCCTGACACAAGACAGCCAATCAGGAGACCCCGAGACAGAGAAGAATCATCCACCACAAACTGACATTTCTGCTGGAGAATAAAAGTTACTGGCTCCTCTGTGTCTGACATTTTCCTGTCAGCTGATCAGATTTACATTTACATTTATTTATTTAGAAGATGCTTTTATCCAAAGCAACTTATAAACGAAGCAAAAACATTGTTATTGCCTTATTATTAAAAGGCACAACAGTGAAATGTGTATTGTATTTATGGTTATGAATTTGTCACTCATGGAGAAAGATGCCTGCAGCAGGAAAATATGAATTTAACAAACCTGCTGTAATTGTGATTTGTGTGAAAGAAAATTAAACTACACTGAAAAGCCCGTCGCAGTTTGAGTTCTGGTTAACAGTGTACACTGTAACCTATTTTTATAATCAAATATTGAAATGTCTTTTATCTGGCTGCTCAAATTCAGTTTACGTCCTCCAAATCAATTTTACATTTTATTTAGGCTTTACAATAAGCAACCTCAAACTTATAAACATATTTGAAATTTGTAATATGGATCATTACACTTTAGATACATAATCACACTAGAAATAGATTTCAAATCCTGATTATTTAAACAGCCAGTGTGGCTGAAGTCCATCAAATCAATCAACCTCAAAAACAGCAAAGTTTATCAGTCACGTCGCCTTCACATAGAGTCTGCTCAACACCAGCAATGTTTTCTATATAAATCATGTTTAGAATATACTGGGTTCATACTGAAAGGAGCACATTTAGATCCATGAACAGAATGTTTTAGGTTCAGAGGGACACTGACTCAGATTCCAGCATATAACGAGTTAATGGCATTTAGTGCAAGTCTTGGAAGGCCTCCCTCAAGATTCTGACAGTATGAGATCTGTGCTGAAAACACAAGTCGCCTTCAGCAGATTTACTACATTTCACAACCATCAGCGGGTTTGACTTGAGCAACATTAAAAACAGCTCACTGCTGCCATCTAGCCAAAACAAACAGGAAGAGGTCCAAAACAGCTGCTGTCTGTTTCCTTCCCCCACATGAAACCTATTGAATGACAATTTAATTACAAATATAAACCCTACTTTAGTTTACTAATATAGCTCCTAGATTGCACATTGGATGTAGACTCGTTATTGTGGTTCATTGTGGGATTGAATGAGTGCACTCCATAATGTCCACTTTGATTTCGGACACCACTACAAAATGGCTGCCTTAAATAGTGCACTACATAAGTGTACAGTGGGCTATTTCAGGCACAGCCAAAGAAACAGCATACTACCATCCTGTAGTGTATACTATGCAGATAACACTACACCATTCAAAAACAGTGTTGAAAAATATATTTTATTTAACCATTTACATATTTACAACTTTTCAGTCAAATAACTGACAGGAATTGGTCGTCATAAAATGTATAAAATCTTATAAAACATTCAGATTTACAATCTTGAGGCTGTTTGACCTCCCTTTGAAATACTTTTTTTGGCATACAAGATGATTGTAGTTTTACACTTTGTGCAAATTCACATTCAGATATGTGCAGTTCAGGATAAAAGATTCATATTTTAAAAGTCTTTCAAAACATTTAAGAGGCTTTTTTTTTTTAAAGTTCACAGCAACAGGGTTTCCCTTCAGGGGCCGGTCGCTCAGAGACGCCGAACGCTCCTTTTGCTTCGAGCAGAACCAGCAACAAGTGTGTTCTGAGGAGTGGAGAAAGTCCGGATTGTGGTGCGGCAAGGGGCAGAACTGTGGAACGATGATTGACACTGCGTGCAGAAGTCAAATGCGCAGCTGATGCGCGTGCACACGGCCCGCTGCAAGGCTGCGTCAAACCGTGCAGGATAGCCGCAGAGGATGCATGCGCGCAGAGATTCGTGCTGTTTCAGTGATTTAGCAGCCTAAAGGGAAAAAAAAAAAATCACTTTAACACAATGTTTTAAACCGGGAATAGAGTAAACAAACACAGAAGTCACAAAAGTACAAATCACAAAACTTGAGATAATGTTTAAAAAAAAAAAAGTAAACTATCAATTTTGAGTTTTTTTGTGAGAACTGAACAAGGAAACCCAGAGCTGAATGCATAAAGCAAAAACTAGCATAAAAACAGCGTTATTATTACTAATTAATTACCATTAAGCCGCAATGAAAGATTTGAAGTTCTAGTCATGTGAAGTAATATCAGAAGCTTGTACCTCATGAAAGTGTTGGAAGCGACTCGATCTGGATGCGTTTTGCACTCCGCTCGTCTGGCACTGTGGCTTCTTGACAGCTTTGTGAAGTGGTGTAGAGGCGACGCCCTGCATGCAGGAGAACACCACCCTGCTCAGGGTGAAATCTCGAGACAAAGACCCTGCAGGCCGGCCAGGTTCCTGTCAGCAAAAAACAGACACTTAATTAGAGATGAAACTAAAGGTTTACACACACACATTAAACGTCTGACATATGCTCGTAGGGATTATTAAACTTCTTACCCTCAGTGTTCTCTCTGCTTCTCTGCACCTCTGCAGAGCCACCTGATCCTGACAGACGATTTTCCGCCACGTCCGGCTGACTTTTTTACAGCTGCAACAGAAGATAAAAAAAAATTGTCAGTCAATCTAACACAACTCTGCATTTGAACCAAGCAGACCAATCACAGAGAGAGACAACACCACAAAAGTAAAAGGAAATGTACCTCACTAAGTCACAATCTCCCAGCAGGCCCAAGATTCTGGCAAGAAGGTGTCGCATATCTTTCCTTAGCAGGCCAGAAAGAATGTCCACAAACTCTAGTCCCATTTTTCCACCAATCACATTATGCAACCCATAATTCTCAGCAAGCTTATCAATGACTGTCCAGTCATAACTTCTGCTCTTTTTGAAGCTTTTGGCCAGCTCTCTGCACACCTCCTCCTGGAATCGGAGCACGGGCAGACAGGGTGTGGAATGACACTCAGTGTCTGAGGACTGAGAGGACACACTTTTCTCTTCACTCCTCTCCAGTGAGTCCACACCATCAGATTCACTCGGCCCTACCCGACTGTTTTGGAGGGAGAGGTATCCACTGTCATCGGTTAAGCTGCTACTGTTCAGAGCGACCTCATCATCGGATGGCACCTCCTGGGACAGGCTCTTCTCCTGGTAGTTCTCTTTATTGTGGGGGCCTTTGCTTTTGGCCTCCAGGGGGGTGGAGGAGACGCTGGCCATTGCGGGGGAGCGAGGGCTGGCCGGTTTCTGTGGTGAAACAGTGTGACTCTTCACCTCATCGAGGTCCGTTTCAGGTTCCTCCATTTGGCACAGAACTGTAGAATCCACACTGTAGGTCGTACACTTCATATTTGTGGACTATAAACCCCAATTTGCCAAACTACAGGGAAAAAGAAAGACGCATTCAATGTTGTTGCAAATGTTAAAAATAACCAGAATCTCACAAAGCATACAAAGGCACAAAGACTAAACCAGATTAGCCTCCGCAAAAAAAATGTGTTCAACAACAAGATACTTCTGTATAGTCTAACACATCAATATTCACATTGATACACAACATACTAACACACGTTCAAATGAAATCCATTTAGACTCATGAGCTTTGAAGCTGCAGGTTTAGTATAGAAGCATTAGCCTGTCGTGGCCTACATGTCGCAATATTCTCCTTTTCTAAACTAATCTTTATTGTGTTGCAATATTATAAAGAGGTGACATGTATTTCTAGGTAACTTAAATGTACTTTTCATTTTACGCGCCTAAGCGTGTGCAGTTCTGACGTGGCTGCGCATGATGCACACTACACAGGGCCCTTATTAGCTTCAGTACGACTTCTCATCCTGCTTTTAAATGCGTTTACAACTTAGTTTATGCTGAAATGCAATATAGATGTTGTAACAAAAAAAGTAACATAAGAACAATAATTAAATATCTGAGCCTTAAACATTGAACGAACACAGACATGCTCGGTCATCTGTAGAAACTATTGGTTTAAAATCCCCTCAAAACGCGTTTATCTTCAAGAAACTAGTAGGATAAAGAAACAGTAGACGTGTCTTACCTCATAAAAAGATAAAAACAATGCTTTAAAAACTTCTCATATGTCTTTTAAAACGTCTAGTCGCTATCACAGCAGCAGCGGCGGCCTCATTTAAGCGGCAACACTCAACGCCGATTGTTGAACTCACAGAAAAAGCGCCACTGGAAACGCGTTTGAAATTTGGCGACAAAATCCGCCGACCAATCAGAGCGCAGCAGAGTACCTTTAAACGACCAACAGCCAATAAGAGAACTTCACGGACGGCCAAGGTGACGTCATGACGCAGTAAAACCGGGACGTCACCGCTGAATAAAGAGCGCCAGCCAATGAGAGCAGAGTCTTGGAAAGGCGCCTTTTAAAAAAATATATGAAAGTTCATATTTTCGGCATTTTCTTAAAAAGGCGAAACAATGTGTTGTCATCAAAGGAGGAAAAAGATGTAAAGTTCTGGAGCTGGTTGCAAGAATCCGCAACAATACCTTTAAAATGAGGCTTTTTGATATAACATGATATCTTGCAATAGGCCCTGAACAGTCTAAAATATTGAAATAACACGAATCATCGGATTAACTTCATTATATACCACAATCTATTATTGTTTAATTTATAACATGATAAAACTACATTCTACACATTATAAATTACACATACAACAAATAAACTACACCACTGCTACCTCTGGACTGTATACAAATCAGTACGCCCACCAAATGATTTCACACTGTGGTGTTAGGAGAGTAATCAGTGTGTGTTTGTGGTCTTTCCCCTTCAATTCAATTTGACACCTACAAGGCAAAACTTTTACACATTCCTTTATTGATAGAAGAAACTATTGATTATATTCACTGTCCTTGAGAATGTCCATGAGGGATTCTTGTTCAGAAAACTGTTGCAGAGACACAATCATCTCCTCCAGCAGTTCCTCTCCTTGTAAAAATCCATGAACATCATGAATGGTCTTTCCAATCCTGTGATCAGTGATTCTGTCCTGGGAGAAGTTATATGTCCTGATCTTCTCAGATCTTCCCCTGGTGCCAATCTGAGGAACCAGAGGAAACACCAGAGGAAAACATGCACACTTCAATAACAACAATGCAGCTAAAACATGCACACTTCAATAACAACAATGCAGCTAAAACATGCACACTTCATTAACAACAATGCAGCTAAAACATGCACACTTCAATAACAACAATGCAGCTATAAAGACAATTACACAGTTCTCTGCAAAACTGAAGTCTGAAGTTTTATTAGCTTACGTGTACAGACTGTAATTCTACAGGAGACCTGAGTTGTGTATTAATACATGTTAAATAAAGGCTGATTCCTGAAGGAATAATTCTGTACCTGGAGTTTTCGAGTCTGGTACCTCCTGCTGGTCTCCGCCTCCAGCCTGGCGCTGTAGAGTTTAGCTCGCAGGAGCGTCATGGCTTTCTCCTTGTTCTTTATCTGGGAACGTTCCTGCTGGCATTCAGACACTATGCCTACAATTCCCAAACATGTTAAGTCAGTCTCATTCTCAAAACATGGAAAACAAGAAGAAACAAACATGAAAAAAATATATATTTAAAACATATGATATTATATGTAATATTATTCACTATAATATAATATAAAATCTTGTCCATAACTCATTCAAGAAGATTTACATTACAGCAATATGTGTATGGCTGGATGGATAGACAGAAAATGTACACTATATCTACTTCCCAGCTATAACACACATTATGTAAGTTTCCAGTAAGTGGTATATAGAGTCTGGTGATGTATTGACCTGTGGGCAGATGAAGGATCCTCACGGCGCTGTCAGTGGTGTTCACATGCTGTCCGCCTGCACCGCTGGCTCGCTTCGTCTCTATCCTTAGATCTTTAGGGTTAATAGTAAATGAGATCTATGAATGAGAGACAATCAGAGGAAAAACAATACAATAGTTACATTAATCAAAAGCAAACCTATCCTGATCCTGATTATACAGTTATACATCATTTACATGTGTATTCATCTGTATTCTATTTCTAGGCAGTCCTTCATGTGTCTTTTATACCTCAGTGGGCTGGGGAAGAATCGCCACAGTCATGGTGCTGGTGTGCATGCGACCTTGTTTCTCTGTTTTTGGAACTCTCTGCACACGGTGGACACCTGCTTCAAACTTTAACTTTTTATAGCTCAGTGGACCACTGATACTGGCTGATGCATGTCTGACACCCCCTAAACAAACCAAAAAGCAGCACAGCAAATTACAGTTCCAGATACTTATAAATCAACAAGGCAACTGTGGCAACAATCGACACAAATTTACACAAACAAATATAAGAGCTTATATATAGACAGGCTTTGTCAATGCAAGAAAATATTATATGTCATTTAAAGTTCTCAGTTAATTAACATATATTACTGTGGTGCATACAAACAGCAGCTCTCAATGTCGTGAATAAATATTAGCAGTATGAACCTAGTTCACTGGACATGACCTCCAGGACATCGAAGCCCCAGCCGTTGAAAGCAGCAAAGTTCTGATACATATCGATGATGTCAGCAGTAAAGAGCATTGCTTCCTGACCTCCGACCCCAGCAGTGACCTCTAGCACAAGATCACTCATGTCTGATTCCTCCTCCGGGATCAGATGAGATAAAATCTAAAACATCACAGAAACACTTTGATCATTCATGTTCATACAGTTTCTATATTGCCAGCAGTTCACTGAACGTTAGCCACACGTGACTGTGGATGTACATGTAAAGCATTCATTGACTTTATGGCATGTGTCGTATTTCTTTTCATTTGGTCGTGGGTAAAATGTGACCTTGTGAGGCTGGGTGTGAGGCTGTATTCCTGACAGTCAGTGAGAGTGAATGTTAATGAGCTTTTTTCACATCTCACCTTCTGTTTTAAATCGTGAATGGCTGCTGAACACGTCTGGCTCTCTGTCTCCACGAGATCGCGCAAGTCTGGGTCGTTATCTGAGGAGATAAAGAAATGCTAATTAAATACCGCTTTATGAGGTTCAAATGACAGCTAATCCCCCACCTTTCTTTATTACCCTTCAACAAGTTTTGCATTTCCTCCCATTCCTTCTGTTTCTCGTTCAGCTCTCTGATGTTGTGGATCAGCGGCGCTAGTACAGACAGAGTATTCCTCTTTATTTTCAGCTCTTCATCATCCAGCGATCTGATATCAGTGTTAACAGCCTCCAAACACGAGTTATAATCACTCTCCTTCTTCTTTAGGTAGTCGTGCAAAGACTTTCTGCTGAAGATCTCATCCACGGACAGAATCTTGGTGACCATCACACGCCGAGTTGAATGAAAGGCTCGTAACGAGCTGTTAACAGCGCGTCTCTTCACACATGCGTGTGTTGTGATTGTTCTCAGTGCTGTCACACTGAGCTGTCTGCTTGCACATGAAATAAACTTACAAAAGCAGCCGACAGCCATCTCAGCCTAAGTGCGGTACTTAAAGCGGGCAATTAAAGACAAAAACAACATGCAATTCACAGCGTTTCCAAGCCAGACTCATTTAATACAGCGTACAGTTCAATCTTCACATGTACTTCGTCTGCTACTGTACGCGTCAGTCCCTTCCGGGTGAAACATGTTTCAACATAAAAGTCTTTTATACGTCAGTGACATTTCAGATTAAAGGTTCGAAAAGCTATATTGGCATTAAGTCTTTAAGATTTGTTTATACGACAAAAACAATATTATCAATACTAATACATATATCGCACGCAAATAATAATATAATAAAATAACAATTAATTGCAAACAACGGCAAAACACTTAAATAGTTTGTTATTCATTATGTAAATCTGTTTTGATAATATACTATTTTGGTAATACATATTTCACAGCACTGTACTATGTGAAAAATATAACATAGATAAATAGGTAATTGACAATTAAATAATCATTTATATTCGTCACTTACTGTTTATGGTAAATAGTCAAATAGAATAAATTCCACTAGTAAATCAAGTCGTATCAACAACGTAATCCAACAGACAGTTCAACATGAAACCGATAGATGGCAGTAAATGTCAAATGTATTTAGTTAGCTCCTGATGTTACAATTACAGTCCATGTGTCTTTTACTCTTTAATTACTTTTACTCTTTAATTACTTATTTTATTTCTTTACTTATTGATTATTTTATTTTCTAAGTACTTATTTTACTTATATACTTAATTATACAGGATCAATTCAATAATTAAACACTAGAAAAATGCGTGGCACAATAAATATTGAAAGGAAAAAATGTTTTCCTCATGGAACGGATTTCAGATTTCTTATGGGTAGACGGTTGCACAATTTCTGTGCTGTTTCAGTGTACAGCATTGTTGATGTTGCATCACAATCCGTTCAATGTAATTTTCCATCTGCAGTGTCTGTAGGGAACACTCGTCTAAAATAAACAGCTTGTCCCAAACAAATCCTGCACAGATGACAGAGACATACTCTCCTTCAAATCTACAGCATTAAACTTTTAAACACTTTACTGTGAAGAAATGCATATTCTTTATACAGCCGACACCTTTACAAAACACATTTTACAACAGCAGTGTGTAAACACTGTTAACTGTTAGGAGTCAGACCGCTGGCAGCGTGATAGATCCTGTTTCAGGCTGCTAAGATTTGAAATTCTTTGTGTCTGTCACCCACAGAAGACAGAATGAAGCTTATGAAGAAGAGGGTTAATCCTCTGCAGAGGCATGTATAATATTCTGAGCATGTACATCATTTTTAGGCACATAACATAACTGGAACTTCAAATATAGATTTTGGTGCCACATGGACAATGATTTAATTGCAGAGCAAGAAGTTATTAAGATGAGCTGAAGAGGAAAAAAGCCACACCTGAGAATATCTTTAGACTAGTTGAAGGTTTCTCTCAGCAAATACCAAACAAAGTTTTTATAGCCCTGGTGAGTTTTAGAATGGAAACACTGTGTTAAGGGTTAGGGATCATTTACATAATACAGTACATTTGTCTCTTTAAGAATGCAAAAGTGGATCAGTTTAATGACGTTGCTGTGACGGGTCTCATCTGAAAGGGATAACAGTGCAAAGCATGTGGTGTCAACAGACTGAAATCTATTGAAAGAGAGCTATTCACAGAGAGCCCTGGAATGTGAGCAAATTCACACTGTGAAACTGCACAGCCATCACATCCAGCGTGAATGTGACAAAACCCCACAGGCAGTCTAAAACATTCACACAGATACGCAAACCATCTCAAACACTGTCACGAACTAACCTGCCCAGTTCAAGAATGTAAGTCAACTACAATTACAACACTCTAGAGAGTGTTTCTCCATGTAGCTAAAGTAAAGCTGTTCTAGCATGAGCTGTGTTTGGAAATGATCCATGCTGCTTACTGTACAACAGCTTCTGCTGAGTTTTAAAAGCTGTTTGAAACAGTATGCAGTGTGCAACAGTAAATGTTAAACACACTGTCAATGAAAGGTCAAGCATATTGCATTATGGGAAAGATTAATCACTGGCACACTCTGGTTGTGTACTGCACACGTTGAAACATGTATTAGATATTAAAAATACTGCATACTACCTCAATAGCATTAGTAGTATGACAATCTGATCATATACCCATCTGCTCAAAATTATGACCATTTTAAGTTGAGTCATTTCAATACAAAATAAGAAAACTAAATCATTTTATACTCCACGTCAACGTAGATTAAAAAATACAAGAAATTAATATAATCAATATAAATGACTAGATATTATTTAAAAAACAATACACAATTTAACTTACAATTATTATGATTAAATGCACTGTTGATTCTTTATAAAACACTTAAGAAAAGACAATAGGGGACCGTAGTGTTTAGTCAGCTTCTGAATGTATTAACTGACCAAACAAGAACACTGTTGTGAGCTGAATTTGCACGCAGCCCACATGCAGCTTCAGGTCAGACCTCCACAGAAGATCCCATGAGAAAGACCCAAAATATCCAGCAGAACTCATTAATGCCTGAAGACTTTCAGTGGAGACGCTCCATTCAGTCAATGTAAATGCAAAGTATCCACACAAGAATGAGCTGAGCAGAGATTTACTGCTGCCACAGGATGTGCCACAAGAATCCATCTGTTCTCCCTGTCAGTGCCAAAACCAGCGCTCTGAGCGTGCAGCCTCTTAAACACCAGCACGTCTGTCTAATGTTTGTCTAATGTTTGTCTAACGTCTGTCTAACCATCTCACACTGGCAGTGTTATACATCCTACACAAATGTGTGTTTTCAAATTCATTCCAAGTGTTTTTTGTGTTTTCCTGTGAGCGGAACAGTGCAAACCACCGTCAGTTAAGCGGATGCACAGAGGTTAACTGTAAGTTAAGCGGATGCACAGAGGTTAACTGTGGTATGGACTGCTCAGAAACACGCTCAAGACCACCTAAAAACAGTGTTTGTTGTTGCTGTGCTGTTGCAATGGTGTTTTAAGGGGTTGTTGACTTACTATGTGGTTGCTAGGCTACTTTGGGTGATTGCTTTCTGTCAAAAGAGGCCATACATTCGGCTGTCTACATATGATTCCTTCTGCAATTAAAGTCTATGAGATTTTCCAGGCAAATATCTTTTGTCTGATCACTGCACACCTCTCTTTAACATCTGAAGTGTTTTATGTCTGTCACACAAACAGTGTGGATCAGTCTTGGATTGCTGTGCTGCACATCCGTGTTTTCAGAAAAGTCCCCACACACAGAGAGATACCTGCGGCTTGATTCCCATCACACACTGGGACATTAGCTGAGGGTCATCACAATACTACGTGACAGAGCAGGAAAACTACAGTGTGACTCAGAGTTCAGGGTCGAGGGCGGAGAGCAAGTGAAGGAAGGATGAGAAACTATGAATTCCACAACTGGGCCTTTATGAAAACATCTGAGTGGCCCAACAGAGACTCTAGATCAATGAGCGTGAGGAACAGAGGAGCAGTTGTAAAAACATTGTCATTCCTTATATAACTATAGCATCAGGAAAACCATTTAAAACAAACAAATCTACTAACACAAACTTTCACCAGAAGAATCAGACACCCAGACAAAACTGAAGCAACACAGCAGATGCTGTGTGTAGCACAGAGCAGTGACCCTCAACACCAGCAACACATACAAAAGCTCTACAGGACTGTACGTTCTTCAAGAGCAACAAAAAGGTTTAAAAATGTTCTCAGCTTCAGTTTTACTGGGTTTGTAGTGTCAAATCATTAAAAGATACTTAGAATTTAGTTTGAGACACAGAGTAGCAAGTAACCTAGATATTCAGTAGAACAGTGCTCTGCTTTCTGTCTGTGAATAAAGTGTTTGTTATATTATGCCCAAAACCTCCACAAACATTTCCACCAACTTCTTCTGACTTGTGGGAACATTCCTGGAGATTGAAACAGTGTATTTTAAATATTTGTTCTTGATCCCAATCATTCCACACTTGATAAGTCTTTAATAAATGATATAAAAAAATAAAACGTAACAGAAACGGTCAAAAGTTAATTTCCAGAAGATTTCCTGAGCTTGTTTCTAATGGTTTCATGTACACACAGTCAGTCTTGGGCTGATGAGCTGCAATGTTTTCCAAAGTTTGTGTAAGAGTTCTTTCTAACAGTGACTGGATTCACTGGTCACTCAGCAGGAATATGAGCAGCAGAAGGACAACAAAACCAATGAGTTATTAACTCCAGTCAAGCTTTACCAGAGGAAATTTCAGGAGGAAATCTTCTGCTCATTCTGAACCCAGAATTGGCAGATAAAAAAAACAATAAAAAGCTTTAATTGTTAAAAGTTTTCTATGGGGACAATGAAAACTTCTCCCATTCTCCTCCATTCTCATTATTGTAATGCAAATCAGCCCCCCCTCCACACACACGTACGTTTACTTGTCTATCTAAAAGGGGACATTCCATAGACTTTATTGTTATTATACACAGCTAGTTACAAACAATATAACCTAAACCCAACTCATACTCTAACCTTAACAGAAAACAAACCAAAACATTTGCCATACTTTTATAGCATTTTTACAAATGAGGACATCCCCAAAAGGAGGTTGAACTCAGACTTGTCAGGTTTTGCTGACTTTTGGGTACACATATATTTAAGCAAACTCACGCACACACGCCTTTATCTTTTATGAATGAGTATTTATGTTTATTGGTGAATGTTGAATATTTATTCTAAGACATGCAGCATGTGCTTTCATTTTCATTTGGTGTATCTGAGGTTTGTTCTGTCATTCAGAGACTGTTCACATTGAGGTTTAGAATTAGCAGAATCATCTGGCTCGCATTCAGCACTGATTCAGCACCAGCATCTTCACGAACGCAAATCTTCACACACGCGCGCACGCGTAGCATGCAGTACGTCTGTTGAGACAATATTCACTTTAACCCACACCGGGCATCATCACCTGACATCAAACCTAGCTAATGTAATCTGACGTGTCTGGACATGATTTTCTGTTTTTGATAAAGACATTAAATGATTTCAGTGGGCAACAGAAAACTCATTGAAGATGTACTTTACATGGGTTATTACAAGAGAATAAGTGCTAGAATTTACTAAAGAGTCTTCTGGTGATTAGTGGTGCTTGCTAAAGAACCAGCACAGTTACTACAGTTCACACTGTAGGTTACAAGCACCAGTGACACTGAAAATCATGTGGCTGATTGGATAGAGGGGTGCTATCTCTCTTAATGCCTGTTGGACAATAAAATGAGTGACAAGAGATCCAAACTGTATCTAGGCAACAGTCATGCATCAGTCACAGCTTCTGTTTTCAGAGAATCAGTCACATACATTGTGGGTCATCTGAAACTCTCTTTGGTTGCTGTGCTTCAGGTGATGGTGGCATGAGGACAATAGAGGATTGGTATGTTTCGAGGGGGTGTCAGGATACTCCTCCCTCTGCAGGAAGATCCTCTTCTCATGTCTGATGAAAACAAGCAGGAAGAGAGATGTTCAGGAATGTTCAAGTCTATGTCTGAGCACTTCCAACTCACTTTCTACTAGTGAGTGAAATATGGTCATACACTGCAAAAGAAATATTTCCAGTTGCAAAATATCTCAACATATACAAAAACACAGCAATATATACATGTATTGGGAAGCAAAAGTCAGAGAATCTATGTAGGTTTATATATGTTTTTTATTACTCCAATTGAAAAGTTTATCTTGCCCACATCTAACAGTATTTTAATTCTACAAGGAGGGAATTAGACTATATAGACAGACATGAATCAGCCCAGATTTCAAGACGGTTTAAAAGAAACCTCAACATTGTTACACAGGTGAGCAGATATCTATCTGCTAACAGATGAGCACACATTAAACCAGAGCTGTGTCGTCTGCAGATACAGCCACAGAACACAGCTGCGACTGCGCAGACCTCATTTCATTTTAAGTGGTAAAGAGATTAGGATTGTTGCTCTGTCACAAGCTCAACTCCAGTTTCTATCAGGTGAGTCACGTACTGGTGCACATCTCAAACTGTCACATCACAAACTGGTCAATCATGCCATGTAAAGACAGCCCTCTTCAACATCTCCACTGGTTCTCCTAGACAGCTACACAACTGAGAACAAATAAAGATGTTCCTCCATCATTTACTCTCCCTCACGTCATTCCAAACCTGAACGACTCTTTTGCTTCTGAGGTACACAAAAGATATAATTTGAAGTATGGACTTCCACTGAACATAAAACCAGTAAGACATTCCTCAAAGTATCTTCTTTTGTATTCCACAGAAGAATAACATCCTACACAGTTGGAATGACATGAGGGGGAGTAAATGATGGAAGATTTTAGGTGAAATATCCTTTAAAGTCGCTTTCTTGTCAAGTTGTCTCCAGTAATCTCTTGCTCTGCTAGAGTTTCAGAAGAGATCTCAACAATGTCTTAAACTGTGCTCTGATTCTCCAAACAAAAGCTCATGCCAAAGATATTGAGGAGCACATTTGTGCTGTGCTCTGGAGGTTTCTAGAACTGGGCGTTTCACTAGTGCAGCAGAGTGAGTAACAGGTCTTGTGGGAGCTATTGTTAAACCTCAACTGAACAACCTTCACCACCTGGTTAAAATATATTTGTAGAAAATGAGGAAAAATGAAAGCAAAAGTGCCTTTAAACACAATCCTCAGTGGATGGGTTAACAGAATGACCAAATCCTCCAGACCTTATGTTTGTTTTTACGTTTTTCCCTTCCAGAAATATTCAAAATGATCCACTTTACATTTGTTGACTTTACAACAGTTGAAGCACGGTGAGGTACAAGATGTCCCCGAGATTTATCAACATAACAACAAAACTGGAATGTAATTCTGAAGGAACGTCTAACTGAACTGAGTTCAACTTTCTTTCCGGATCAACTGACCTTGGAAACACACAGTCTGCGTTTTCATTTGGTGGAGATGATGACTCACACAACTCCTTGAAAACAAGCTGCCATGTTTTACGTGTGTTTTTAACTCTTCTCACCAAAACTGAATTTAGGGGCTCAGTGTTGTGATTCCACTTGCTCTTCACTTCCTGACTCACTCTGTAGCAGTTACAAATCTCACCTATCTGCTGATAAAGTTGAAGCTGATAGTATTAAACCACTGTTACTGTAAGTTATATTACCCAAGATGCACTTGTTTTGGAGATTCCCCACTCACGTTCTGTGTATGTGTTGACTTGTTAAACTTCATATTTATGGAGAGACTGTCTCATTCGAACCACGACTGGTTACGGTCAGACATGGTGTAGGTGGAGGCGGTCTGGACGTACTTGTACAAACAGAGTCTAACCACGCGGTTATATTTGAGGCCATATGAATATAACACTGTTTTCAGCTCTATTTTAAACATACTAATTCCTCTGACGCTCCACATGTAGCAAATAGAAGTCGACACAACACAGTATTACACATGTATTACACATGCAGAGTGCTTTACAAAACATGTATATAGTTAAATGTATATAGCTAAATGTACAAAACATGTATATAATTCAATGTATATAGCTAAATGTACAAAACATGTATAGAATTCAATGTATATAGCTAAATGTACAAAACATGTATAGAATTCATCACAATACAGAGTGCCATTCTCTCTCTCTCTCTCTCTCTGTGTGTGTGTGTGTGTGTGTGTGTGTGTGTGACGGATAGGGATCGTCCCTCATTTTATACTCACCCGTCTCTGTATTTTGTGTCGCTTGCACCTCAGACTCTGACACAAGTGTGCTGCGGTCCGAGCAGATCTGATCTCCACGTGTGAAGGTAAGATCAGACTTACAGGCATCAGACTCAGTTCAGGTACAGATATCAGATATATACACGTTACTGATCTGTGTTTTAAAGACTTGTGCTTTTTTCTCAAACCTATGTTTTGTTGGTATAAGGTTATATTTGGTACACGGACAGTCAGAGGTGACGCAAACTGCGTCTGAAGCGGTTTTCGGGAATAACGCGATGTACATTTTCTCACACTTCTCAACAGCGCGCGCGTCCCGCGTGTAAGCGCGTGACTGGTGAAATTTAGCGCCAGATGTATCGTGTTGTACTCGTGGTTGCATTCACTGCGGAAAACCGCATCACGTTGTGATGTTGACCTCATTTTAAATAGTTTGTGATATTGCTCAACTTCGTTTGTGTTTTTAAAACTGTATCTTTGTTCGCACTAGTACGCGACGAACACGTGGTGAGACCAGCTCCGCGCGGCAGACGCGTTACGTCAATGGCGCACAAACGCAAAATATGACGAGGATGTGAATATTGTGATGTGATGTAAAGCTGTTGTCTGTCAGAGTGTTGTGTCGAGTGTTATGTCGAGTGAGACGAGAGCACAGCACATGCCCGAGTACCTGAAGTGAAGTTGCCGCTTTCTGTTCTTTCAAACGTAGTGACCCGCAGTATATGACGTCAGAGCACGTCCACGTGTAATACTGTAATACATTTACAGTATTTTCAGTGAGGCTATGTGCACGTGGTTTGAAGGTCATAGATTGTAAATGAGACTTATGTGAGGTTTCTCAGAGAACTCGTGCAGTTACACCAGAAGACCTCGTTTGGTTTTAGTTTGTATTGTGTGTGATTGTGTTTTGACATAAACATGTTGCATGTAAGAGCTGTCCCTGTCTCTCATGTTTTAGCTTTAATGCTGATCAGCTCTTCCTGTGGAATATCTTTCTCACTGTTAAGTCAGGTTACAGAATTAAAAAGGGTTTAAAATGTTATGTTATGTTATGGAGAGTTAGGACTGGAATAATTTTATAGTGTGCTGTTTCTGCAGAAATCATGGCACAAATAACAGACATATTGCAGCATTTAGTGCAGTGCTGTTTCTGTCGCGAGAAACATGGCAGAGAGTCAAAATCGCTTTCATACACTCTGTTCCAGGAGGATGAGAACAGAGATGAAGTGCCTCTGTGTCCTGACCAATACTGAGCTTCTTAGCCCTGAATAACATGCAGAAGAGCAGACAGACCTTTGAATGAGTCTGGACCTGCTGTTCTTCTGTGATGGCACACTGAAGGTTTCTCTGTGGTGGAATCCATCTATTGTTTTGCTGTAGGTGGGGTGGCTTGTCCTTCAAAGGCTCTTCGTTTTGGATTATGCATATCAATAGTGTTCATGGTTCCATTAAATAAACCTGGACGGGAGTAATTTTCTTAATGTTTAGTTCTGTTGACAGGTCCTGAATGTGTGCATTCTTTAGCTGACGCACACAGATTATCAATATCATTTACTGTAAAATCCCTGCTTGACCCAGTTCACTACATTTACCAAAATAATAATAGGGTATTCTGCACTTTTTCCCACGATGCATTGCAATTTCCAGTGTGACCGATCAACTTGATCAGCCACATTTTGATCTGTCATTTGATCAGTATAAATTAGAATTGGAGTAAAAATGCAAAACGATTTCTTCCCTGATAATTACTGAATGCCACTCGCTGAAAAATACACCATGAGGTTATACGACTCCTTGAAATGTTTATCAGGGAGGTTTGTTTTAATAATCTATTTCTTTTAATGATTATATTTTATATGATTTACAAGTATAGTAAGATATTTACACTATATACGTACACTATATAGTGATGTGTTAGGCTGAGCATAATTATCAAGTATAAAACTCAAAACATAACCTTGAGTTTGTGATTGTCACAGTTACGGTTTGAGGGGGGTGAACCCATAAATGCTGTCTGTACAAATATAGTATCAGAGAGCAAAGGAGGTGCATTCTCCAGCTTTCAGCTCTAAAAAACAGTCTTTAGGGTCAGGTTGCTGTGCACCCTGTAAAATGCAGTGGTGTGGAGGTTACGTTTTGGGAACATTAACACCTCAACACACTATTTTAGGACTCTGTAGTTTTGTTGTAAAATGCTGAGCACAGCCGAGGGCCATCTGGGAAAGTGGCCAGGATACTTTTCACGTTCTGGTGGGTGTATAAAACGGGGTGACAGATTGCAGGTGATTGGGATTAATTTGTGCAGCGTGTCTGTGTGCTTCTGCCTCATGCACAAATGGAGTCTGTGGATATATGAAGCATGAGGAGATGAGGGAGTGTTTTTGTCAATCGTAAATAGAGTTGTTGTTGTCAAGAGCTAGGAGAATAAGTCATGACACTTCTTGCTGTGCAGCATGTGGAAGATTCTGGCAAGGTTGTAAAAGCTTTTCTTTATTATTGTGAAGTGGATTGTTCCAGCTCTACAATCTGAGCCACATTCTGTTCTCCTATCATTGAATGACTCATAAACTGATATAAATCAAATGAATTTGGATGTAGTGTTGGGACTGGTATTATCACATCAGCTAGGTTCTGTTGGCGTGTCAGTGTACAGAGTGGTACTCATTCATTCCTGGAGTTCCTCAGATTCTCTCAGGCCTGGAAAACAGAGAGATAAGGCCAGTGAGAGTGGCAGTATTTCATAAGGGTTAAGATGTTTTCAACTCACTTCAATACCACATATCAGATTCAGTAAATGAACTCTGCTTCATTATATAAATCAGATTAACATGGAATATTACATGTTATGTTATTTTAGATGTCACCTTGACCTCCTTTAAGAGTCTATTGAAAGCACAATGTGTGTTATTATAAGAGGACAGGCTCAGGTTGCAGGTTGTAGACAACAGTAACAGTATTGTAGCCACATATTCACAAGAGAGTGATTAAGAAATCCAGACCGGAGTGACTTGAATCAGATTTGCTCATTGTGACTTACATTTTCAGAGCTGGAACACAGATTCAGATCAGTTCAGATGAATTATTTAGAGTTTAAGATTTAGTGGATAGGAAACACTGAAAGTGATACAGAAATAATTTAATAATGAGTTGTGATTCAGTTTGACATCGAAAACTCGTTAGGCTTTGGTTTAGATTGGGGATTCAGGGCTCCGAAAATTTCAGAAATTCCTGGTAGCCCTTCAGACAGGCACTCTTCAGATTTTGGTAGCCCGAAATGAATTTACGTAGCCCAAATAAAAAAGACATTATTTTTATGTAGAATATTGTAAAGGAGACAAAACATCCATTAAAACGTTTTCAAAACACATAACAACAATCGTATAAAGTAATCAAATTACAATCATCCATACAAATATTTGGTTCTAACTGAACTAAAATTTCTATGAACTTGTAAAAACAATATAGAACATAATTCAGTCTGTGTCAGATTGTGAATCTGAAATATCAACTGAAGTCACAGATAAGAAAATGCCACTCGACGTTGAGGGCATATCATCTCCTTCATCAGTTTCTCCATCTGTGTATCGCTCTCCACTTCAGAACTGAAATACCTGCGTAAATCCATGTGCTCTTATTTTCACACACGCGCACACAAAACTGTCAGCGATTTTCTCTCACTGTGCATTTAAAGCGAGCGTGCATTCAAACGTGATTTCAATACCCCACATATTGATAGTGGCTTCCCGATGCCCTAACATTACATACAACATAATTACCTGACCACATCTGTGTGAGAATGCAAAAGCATTGCAATATATTTTCCCTCCTTATAAGATAGCCTGACGAGCAGGGCGGAAATACATTTTGGTAGCCCGGCTGGATGACACAATAGTCCCGGGACGTCAGGCTGGTGATTTTGCGAGCCCTGGGGTTCTCATCTCTGGCTCTCAAGGGCTACTTTCCTGTATATTTCAGATCAAACCGTGATCAAACTCACCTGCCTGTAACATTCTAGTAATCCTGAAGACCTTGATTAGCCTGTTCAGGTGTGTTTGGTCAGGGTTAAAGCTAAACTACAGGGAAGTTGAGAGCCTCTGGTTTAGACTACATGTACTTGCAAACGATGTTTGTGTTGTGTGCCCTGACAGTTGCTTGCTGTGTTGTGTGCCCTGACAGCTACAGCTCAGTGGTTAGAGCATGGCGTTAACCATGCCAAGGTCATGGGTTCGATCCCAGGGATTGCACATACTCAATGTATAGTGATCAATGTGTAGTATAATGCAATGTAAGTCGCTTTGGATAAAAGCGTCTGCCAAATGCGTAAATGTAAATGTTTGAATGGTGTTTTTTTTATGTGCTGTGTGTATACAGTGAGTCCTGAATATGTTTTGTATAGGTTTGATAAACGCTTGTTCTGGAACAGACTGATGAATCTGACTTTCTGTAAACAGCCACAGATCTTTAAGCTCATTGTTGTCACTGATTCATCTGTGATTAAACATTTTAAAAGAGGCGGTTTTTACTGCCCTTGTAATCAATGTAATATATGACTCACTTAAAGCTCAGTTTATACAGTGTGAACACAAGCACTTCCAGCAAGAGGAACCAGATGTTTAGCTGTAGTTCTGACTGCGGTACACTACAGTAATGTGAGCGTGCTCCTTCATCACATGTTTTTGGTTCAAGAGAGAAACAAAGACACAAAACAGTGAGAAAAGTTCACACAAAGTTCACACATTTACACAAATCTTCAAGAGATATATTAACCCACAATATCAGATGTTTTCCATTAGACAGAGCATCTGCTCATGGGTCGGTCCAGACGTCTCTACATTCTACAGATGAAGCGTCAGGTCAGGTTTGGATGGATTCATTCGGAGAGGACTGTCAGAAAGACGCATAACAATTCATTTCAAGCCTTAAATTACATTTTTGTGTTTTGTCGGGGAGGAAAGATCCATGATGAATGGGATCTTATATTTAAATTAAACTATTTGTTACAAGTACAAGCTTTCAGTTCAACTGCATCATTTCTTGATTTGTAAAATAACATTTTTATCATTTCTGATGCAAAACTTTATTTTATCATTTTGACTTTATAATCTGGAATGTCAGTAATGTGTTAAGGGCCGGTCATCAAGTTGCTCTCCTAGTATGACCTGATCAGGTGTGTTCTGACATGCACAGAATGACTTCACCCCGTCTGAAACCATTTCAGTGTGCATTCAGTTATGTCAAAAGAAAATCTGATGATGTTGTAGATTTGTAAGTATATGTAGTGAACCCTGAATGAGATGTGTGTGAACAAAGTCATTTAGTTTCACAGGTGTCATGTCTCTGTCATGTGAAGACTGCACAGCCTATTAATATCCATAGTCACTTACATGATGTGTAATGTATACAAAAGAACGTGTGCAATGTATGCAGGGTTTAAAATGTGGTAAATCCAAAGAAGGGTAACATAGAGTACCAGAGAAATATGCTCAGGCTGACATATGCAGAGAAAGAACAACACCATCAGTCACCAGTAGGCAATGCTAAAAGTAACATATAGGAGGGGCAATGACTTTGAGAAAACGTATATATGTATAAACCGTGAGATTAGAATCTGTGCATGTTATTTATTTTCTGAAAGAATGTATTTTTCTGAAGTCTGTATATGTCCGACTCAGGAAATGAATTTTAGCCCTATATCCTCCAGTCCTAATTAAAGCTCATGTGTGTTATTGGTTAAGAAAAGCAGACTTTAAAAATGAGACTCAAATGAGAATGTTCATGTGTGTTTGGATAAAACTGTTTGTGTTGGATCTGACAGATTATCCATTTTTCATGAGAGTCAGTGTAGAATCAAATGTAGTGATGATGGAGGTTTACACACAAACATTCAGACCTACAGGCGTTTAAATCTGCTGCTGCTCCACGAGGTATTTGGATGCCTAAGTTCACATGCAAAACATTTCACAGAAACCATTTTGTAATGCTGAAACCATCAAGTCATTGCGAAATTGGTTTAGCAATTTGATATTTTGTTTTCAGTGTTTTCAGAATCGGATACATTTTTAAGAGTCACTTCATTTCATACATGATGAAAGTGGTTTTGAATCATTTTCTTTTCCATGTGTTTGTAATTGTAGATTTGACTCCATAGTCTGAAACTACGTGACAGAAAATGACAGCAGTTAATGCTCCACGAGACCGGTTAGTGTGCGACCTCTCTCTCTCTCTCTCTCTCTCTCTCTCTCTCTGTCTCTCTCTCTGTCTCTCTCTCTCTCTGTCTCTCTCTCTCTGTCTCTCTCTGTCTCTCTCTCTCTCTCTCTCTCTCTCTCTGTCTCTCTCTCTCATGATGAAAGTGTGTGTGCTAACATGAGATGTCTTCAGGTACAATGCTGTGTGGATCATATTCTTCATTCTGGGACTGGGGACTCTGCTGCCCTGGAACTTCTTCATGACTGCCACCATGGTGAGAACTTTCCCGTTCAGTGTCTAAATAACAAACATCCTGCAGCTGTTTATAAACTGGGTTGCAACACACTTGGAGCACACAGTTCCAGATAGATGAGTGTGAGATGTTTAAAGTGAGAGAACGCTTCATCTCCTACTTCTCATTGGTCTTCAGTACTTCACCAGCCGTCTGAAGGACCCACAGACCAACGGTGAACTCAATCAGACAGCCAATGGCACGACAGAGGGCGACACGCGTAACGTCCTGGAGTCAAAGTTCAACAACGTCATGACTCTGTGTGCCATGGTGCCTCTGCTGATATTCACCTGCCTCAACTCCTTCATACACCAGAGGTGAGACCAGAGACACGTGGTGAGGAAACAAGTGAAGTGTTTGTGCTTGAGGAACTGAATGGCTGATGTAGAACCACATTACAGAATCATGTTTTGAAAGCACGTCTGAGCGTTTTAAATACTTCATTAAGGTTTAATTGTGTGTAATTCATTTAGAACTGTAAGTCATATTTACCACAGGCTGCTAAATCATCAACCACTGGAAACCCGTGGTTACCCTCTGGTGAACTGACCTACAAAACAACATTGTAACCATCTCTATATCACTGTATTAAAAATGAATCTTCTATAGATAGAACAAACTGGTTGATGTATACGTTACTGCTCCATATATATGAGGAGTTTATATAACACATGAGAATGTTTGTTTAAATGAAAGGTGAAGATCAGCAGGAATCTCCCACAAAGCTTTACTTCAAACAGTCTTTCAGAAAATCTGATCTGCTGTTATTTTCTACTCCCGTCTCTCTCTCTCTGTCTCTGTGTCTCTCTCTCTCTCTCTCTGTCTCTGTCTCTGTCTCTGTGTCTCTCTCTCAGGATTCCTCAGAAGTTGAGGATCTCAGGCAGTCTCTCGGTCATTCTGGTGGTGTTCCTCATCACTGCAGTGTTGGTGAAGGTGGAGATGAATCCACTGCCGTTCTTCACTTTCACCATGATTAAGATCATCTGCATCAACTGTGAGTCTCTCATGATCTCCAGACTCATGTTTGTTCTGGGCCTGTTTGATGTTTGGGTCGGGTCGCAGGGTTCTAAATGAGAACAAGATGCTTAGAGGTCCAGGCTGCTTTTGATGCTGATATTAATACAGGCGATGTTTTGAAAATCAAGCTGGGAGAGGTGCTGCTCAACAGAGAGAAGATGTCATGATCACACACATTTTCTCATGAAGGTCGAGATCAGGGTTTCTCAATCAGGGGACCTAAAAAAATGTACATGTAAATTAAACATTTCTATGAAATGTCTTTTATGCTTGTCAAAATGTTTGAGATCCGCTGCTCTACATGTTCTCTCTCTCTCTCCAGCGTTCGGGGCGATCTTGCAGGGGAGTCTCTTTGGTTTGGCTGGACTTCTCCCGGCCTCTTACACCACACCCATCATGAGCGGCCAGGGCTTGGCTGGAACCTTCGCTGCTTTCTCTATGATCTGTGCTCTTGCCAGTATGTATTCCACACCACCCCTCCAAACAAGCCAATCACAAGTGACCTCTGCTGCTCTGCATGATCTTCCAGGCTTTGACCATGAATCTTCTGTCTTCCAGCCGGATCTGCTCTACAGGACAGCGCCTTCGGTTACTTCATCACTGCTTGTGTTGTGATTCTCCTGGCCATCGTCTCTTACCTCGTCCTGCCCAAAATGGTAAATGACCAAAACCACTTAAACTACTTAACTGGGATTACTGGAGAGAAACACAAGGTTGACGTGAGATGAGGGCTCTCACCATATCAGACGTTCACTACACAATTACTGTGCCCAACACAATTGCCAATAGTGATTTCATCATGATATGTTGCAATTCGTTTTATAATCAGATGAAAATGCTGTCAGTCCTTTAATTTTATGTATTTCTATTTTTTTGGCCAATGAGTCACACAGGTGCAATTGCGCCACCTACAGTGTTGGAGTGTTGGCCAGATACTGCTGCTGAATCACTTACAGTATTGTCATACGTGTAGTGTAGCATTAACACAGTATCAAGAATCATGGTTATTAATACACGGTGATTGACAGCTCCAGTATATTGTGACAGCCCATGCAGCACATTGTTTAGCATGAGTTAAACCTCTGTTTTTGTGTGTGTTTGTTCTGCAGGAGTTTTTCCAGTATTACTCTGAAAGCAATGGCTGTAGCCCCATCACTGATGAGGAGAACAAGCTGGACCTGCTGAAACCTGGTAACATCCAACCCTCTGCTTAGATGGTTCATATTTCAGCTTCGAGGTTCTCTGAGGCCAGAGCTTTACAATCTGAATAATTGTCTCGAAATATGACAACAGTTATAACACTCAACTCATGACGTTATGATACCATCAGAATAAACCGACAGTCACCTGATGCAGTAAAATCACAGTGTGTGTTTGTGTGTTTGGCTGTAGACAGTGCAGCAGAGAAGAGACCTGTGGTAAACCTGACTGATGAAGATAACAAACCCTCTGTTTCAGTGTTTGCCATCTTTAAACAGGTATTAACTCAAGCAGTAAAACTGCACTTCCACATCAACAGACACACCAGGGCTGGTAACCAGTCACAGGTTACATCTTCAAACGTCAGATTTAGATCAGTTTTATGAAGACCGGACATTTGTTTTGTCTCCCCCCGTAGATCTGGGTAATGGCTCTTTCCGTTTGCTTTGTCTTCACAATCACTATTGGCACCTTCCCAGCCGTCACTGTTGAGGTCAAGTCCACTGTGGCAGACGGGGGTGCCTGGGGTGAGTGTGTTTGGATTTATGTTCCCACTTATCCACTAAGAGTGAGAACAATACAAGACACAACACAGATACAAGTTATTTTAAATGCCGTGTTCTGAGTCGTGCCGAGATTTCACAGCTGGTCTGTTGCTTTTCACAGAAAAATATTTCATCCCTGTTTCCTGTTTCCTCCTGTTCAATATGATGGACTGGGCCGGCAGGAGCCTGACTGCTGTCTGTATGTGGGTACGTACGTGTGTGTGTGTGTGTGTGTTAAATCAAGCACTTCCGCCGGAGGCTTTATGAGTAAATCCAGCAGAGCGTCGTCTCTTCCGGAGCTTTTCGCAGAATTCCTAATAAAATGTTCTTTCTTAAGCTACAAAGAGCAGAACTGGGGAAAATCCTACTTGACTGTGTTAAAGTGATAATTCACCCAAAAATGAAAATCAGTATCTTTGTACTGTTTCTGTGTTGGCAGAGTGACACACAACAGTGAAGCATGCCAGTGCTGCCAGTTGTCCAATCAGATTGAAGGAGCAGAGCTAGCTGTTCTGTAACGTCATTGGCAAAACTGCTAAATCAATTCTTAAGCTACAGTACAAGTAGTTGATGCATGTTTGTGATTAGTGTTTTTTCTTGTTGGTTCTCTGGCTCAGACTTTGTTCTGCTTTGAACATGTGGCTGCTCAAAACATTTCACATACAGTAATTTCTCATAATATGATATCTGGGTTGTGTCAAGTATAAGGAAACACGATGTCATCAGATCGGAATCACTCAGGTTTTTTTGGGGGGAGTTTCAGGGGCCGTTTACGCAACTCTGTTTTTCAACAACAAAATCTTTTGTGTGTTTTGCCTTTGTCATTACACACAAACTGTGTTTTGGGGGCCTGAAACGTTTGAAAATTGGTTTCAAAGTGCAAGTTTTCAATACTGATAATGTTTTTGTTTAAACTACAGAAACGTGATTTTGTGACAATAGTGACGTCATGCACACATGTATTATGTCATTTGCCAACTACTGGCCTGGCATGCATTCAATACAGCGGTTGTAGTTATTTTCCTAGTTTTTATTCCGTAAATCGTGTTGTGTAAATGTACCCTAAATTAATGCACAGAAACGTTCATTGAACGTGTATGATCAGCTGTCTCTCTCTCATGTGCCTCATTCACAGACGGTCGGTCATGTGCAGTTCAGCTGTTTATGGCAGTCAATATCTCACTTGTTTCTCCAATTACACTCAAAGCAGCGTGTAGTTTGCGTTCATTGAATTCGAGAGTTCTAGCAGAGAATCATGAAAGAAACTTCAGAGGGGCATATACTGAGGAATGAAGATGAGTAATTGAATTTAAAATGTCATGAGCGCGTGTCTTGAGTTTGTCAAATTAAAATTTTTTGTCTATTTGAGAGGCACAGTGAGTCTTACATGGACTGTCACATGACCTCAGAAGCTTGTATTTGCCCTCTGAAATACTGAAACACATATATCAGTTAGTAAATCATGGCAAACTATATTCAGATGTTTCTGTAAATATGGAATAAACCCAAGAAAGCTTTCTGTTAATGGGCCATGTGGACACAGTTATCAGCCAGTGCTGTTGTGTTAGATCGGTCACATGTGGTTCTGTGTTTCTGATCTCTGGTTTTTCTCTGTTCAGCCGGGTAAAGACAGCATCTGGCTGCCCATCCTCGTCATCACACGTGTGGTGTTTGTACCGCTCTTCATCCTGTGTAATGTTCAGCCCAGAAACCACCTGCCCGTGTGGTTTGCTCATGACGCCTGGTACATCATCTTCATGATCCTCTTCTCCTTCAGTAACGGATATCTGGCCAGTCTCTGCATGTGCTTTGGACCCAAGTAAGTACCATCATCATCATCATCCACAGCTGATACTGAGTGAGCCCTGAAATCAGACAGGTTGAGATCGACTAAACTAGCATTATATATTTACATTATACATTATATATATTTATGTGTCTGATCGCACTGCAGTTGAGTTTCCTGCTCAGTTTTCACTGTGAGAATGTTTGTGCTCGTCCCGCAGGAAAGTGGCCCAGCGTGAAGCAGAGACCGCAGGGGCCATCATGGCCTTCTTCCTGTCTCTCGGTTTGGCTCTGGGTGCTGCTTTATCCTTCGGCTTCCGGGCCATGATCTAGAACCCTGACCTAGTTCTCGGTGTGATGAAGAAGACTTTATCTCCTCCTTGTGACATACAGAATTTGATTCATTGTATTAAACACAAGTCTGAGAGCTTTTCTTATCCTGAACATCCGTAACTTCATCTTCGTCATCTTCCCAGCTGAGCTTCAAGCTTTCTTTGGTTGCTATAGAAACGGAGACAGATAGTTTTCACCAGTGGATGAAAACACAGTTCCTCTTCATCAACATTGTGCATTCATGAGCCATCACACCAGAAAAGAGCCAAAATCTGCCAGCAGCGTTTCTTTTTTATTTTCCTTGTTACATTTTGTTAGTTTATACTGTTTTGTACATTGTGCCAATTCAACATTTAGCAATAGTGTAAAGTTTAGGGTAACGCTAAAAAAACTCGTCTTCTATTTAGAATGTGGTCTTGTGGGTTCTAACAGTTGTACATGTTCTTGTTGTAGTTCAGTGCTAGCAGAACTCTGCAGCTGTTGCTTAGAACAGCAGTTCTAGATTAAACTGTACTGTATCACCTCATAAAGGGGCACAGTTTGAGTTCATGATGAGGCGTGTGGCGTTTTTAAATCTTCATCATTTTATGTGCCGGTTTTGGTTTGAACAAGACCTAATTGGTTTTCTTTCTGGAAACCAGTTTGTTTTTATTGACCTGCAAATATTTTCTCATTTTAAATGGAGTTAAGAATGAAGACATATCTGTTACATTTGTCATGTATGTTGTTTGTTTTATAACTTCTTTTTGTATGATATAATGTTAATTGGGCATGTCATATGTATGATACGTCCTAACAACGTGTTTATTTGAATTTGTTTTTTATTTCTTTTTTTAATTAACTAGTTTTTATACTTTTTTTCCCCAAAAAAACAATCAAAACTAGAAATGTTGTAGAAATAAACATCTCTGTTTGTATTTGTAATTGGACTGTGTTTGTGTTTGTCATCTTCATGTCTGTCTGCAGCAGGAGATGATTAGATGATTCTTGTCATTCCTGTGGGAAATCTGAAGGAGTCTCACTGTTTAATGTTGTGCTCACCACAGTTATCCACTCACCACACAAAACAAGTGTTTGTCATTAGAAGGCCGGGAATGTGGAATTCCCCTAGTAAAAATACCATCATAACCAGTTTCTGCCCTAATGACAGTGTATGAGCCAGGAGAAGACAGGGTTGGAGTTACAGCTTCCCATATGAAAAGTACTGTAGTGACTTCTGACAAAATACTAGTACACAATACTATAGTGTAGTAAACAAGAGAGATCCTGACATCTTTTACACTAGTCGAGGAATTCCGGTCATTATAGCAAAGAGACTTGTTTAAACGCTCTAAATCTTCTCCAGTATGTGTCCTGGTCCCAAGTTCAGACATAATCATAAACTGTCTCAGTGTGTTTTGTCTTTATTAGCTCATATCTGTTGTTTTATTTTGTGTGTGTGTTTAAGCACTAACTCCCGCAGAACGGCGCTGTTTCAATATAAAGCCTCCGCTCCTGTGACGTCACCGCGCTGCCATAGTGACCGGAGACGCGTCGGTGAAGTACAGACACTCGTGCACAGATTGAGATCTCAATAACACACGTGTGTGTGTGTGCGTGTGTGTGTGTGTGTTTGTTAGGAACCAAACCGTGTGTGTCGTTTTGACGTATTAGGAGACACGTCGCTTTTTTGGAAGTGAATTGTTAAGGTAATATTGTCGGTACGAACGAACGGACGGACGGATTAGTAAATCAGGATTAAATCAAATGCACCCAGAATACAGTTAATGGAGCATTTTAGATCAGTTTCCCCGATTCTGCATTTGGACTTAAACAATTTTAACTCTGTGGAGGCTGAAGAAAGCAGATATGTTCTGACCAGTCCACGATCGCTTGAATCGTGCGCTAGACTGCGAGTCAAACCTGTGGATTTGCTGTTTACACCCCTCACCGTGTTTATAGAGGAACACCGAGGCGCGTCCCTGGAGGCGGTGACCGCGTTATATGAAGAACACGAGAACGCGCGAAGAGAACGCGTGCGTTTGTGTCGAGAGGAGAGAGAGAAAATCATACAAGAGTCCAGCAACATAAAGTCATGCGTTAAAACACTCACAAACCTGGAAACTGTCCCGGAACAAACAGCCGAGAGTCACAGCAGCAAACACTCCACAGTTCAACATCCCAGTGAATCAGTCCACACAAGAGTGACCCGCTGTACTGCTGACCCGGTTCACTCTAACGCTGACATCTCTGTTTCAGATGGGTTTCCAAACCCACCCACTGAAGATGGCACCACATGCAGTCAGCCGCTCCTGTACAGTTTCAGTTTGGGTGACCTCAGACGTTCCCCTGCAACAGAGCGACAGATAAAGAGGCTTTCACAGGAGATCAGTAGTAAACTCAGCATCACGGTTCCAGAGCAGGACCGTAAGATCGCTGCACTGATGCTGGCCAAGCATGAGGAGGAGCAGCTCCGTTTGCAGCAGAGTAAGTTAGAGGAGCAGCATCGTGAGGAGGAGCAGAGGCAAGAGGAGGCGCGACGAGCTTACTCTGAGCAAAAGAGAAAAAAACAACTTTTGCGGCGCATCCGTCGCTGGCAGGAGGATCTGGAGGACCGTAGGAGGCAGCGAGAGGAAGAGGAGGCAATGCAGGTGGAGCACCTTGAACGGGAGACACTTAAGCAGGAGGAGCGCTGGAGGAGACTCGCTGAGGACCAACAAGCTCAACGCAGGAGCAAGCAAAAAGCAGCCAACAGGGAGGCCAAAGAACGCAAGCACCACCAGGAAAGACTTCTGAAGGAGAAAGAGCGTAGCGAGGAGGCGCAGCGAGAGAGGGAGCTGACCACAGCACATGAAAAGGAGCGGCAAGCCCTGAGGAACAAACTAGCGTGGGTTAAGACAGTGAGAAGGAGAGTCAAGCTAGAGAATCAAAGGGAGCTACTGAAGCACATCCTTTTAAAGAAGGAGTTGGAGGAACAGGAGCATGTGGAGAAGGAGCTGAAGAGAGAAGGATTGGAGCAAAAGCTGAGACGTTCTCAGGAGAACCAGGCACTGTGGGTGGAGGCACGTCTGCAGGAGATGCGGGAACGTGCAGCCAGAGAGGAGAAACAGATGCAAAGGGCACAGCAGCGGGCGAGGAGGGAGAATATGGAGAGGCTGGAGCAGACAAAGACACTTGTGCAACGGTGCCAGGTGAGAGGAAAACGAGCCGCGCTCCAGACGCAGGAGAAGTGCCGCCACAGAGCGCAGCGCACCAGGCAGGAAAACCAGGAGAAAGAGCTCAGCCATCGCAGGCTGCGAGACAAAGTCCTAAAGGAGGAGAAGGAGCAGTGGGAGCAGAGATGCAGGGCCGTGAAAGACAAGGAGGAACGCAGAGAGAAGCTGCAGAAGGAGAGGGCAGAGGCCCAGGAGAAGAGCCGGAAGGTGGCGCACGCCTCCTGCTACATGAGGGAGAGGGTGAGGGAACAGACTTCCCGTCGAACCTTCGACCAGATGGCACGAGAAGCCGAACTAAGCGCTCATCTGGAACGCATGACATTATGAAGCAACACAATAAGAGCAGAAGTGCTTTTCCTGCTAATCTTATTGTTTGTGTGATGTTAGACAACAGAAGTGTGCTCGTCCTACTCCATTCAGACTGCATTTAGTGCATACTTTAATCAGCATGTGTTTCCTCCTGAGATTCGAACCTATGACCTCAGCATGCTCCAGTCATGCTCTAACAATTGAGCTACAGGAACTCGTTTCCTGCAGTACAGTAACAGAGATCAGATGATATGAGATATTTCATCTTTACCATTTCATCTCATTACATCATTAGAAGTTACAAACATAGACCCAAGAACAGTGTCCGTTTAGAATAGAGGGATTGTACTTCTGTATAGAGCTACAGTGGCCACAGAAAATATTTGGAACTGAACCCACACTGAAACTGTACAGATATCATCGCATTACATGACAGAATATTGCAGCAGGTGGCATTTATTTTAAACAAGCAGGCACACACACTTATAACGTTTGCCAGGATAAAACGATTCATGTCATTTTTAAGCCACTGTGTATTAATGCAGCACTGTTTGTCTTCTCAGTACATGAATCTTCTCAGCAAAAATGAATGAAACAGTTACAGAGTTTCACTTTTTATGAATAATTTAAACCAGAATTGTTTAAATTCTCAAATGAATGAGGATCGTTTGCATTATTTACAGCAGTTCCCACACCAAACAGAACCAGTAAGCTTTCAGACTGTAGCAAATACAGGCCAGCAAACAGACATTGAAAATGATGGAAGGATGAGTATTTGTAATAGTGTTAAAGTATTTATAAGTATTAATTGTTTTTTCTGGTTTATTTCTTTCTTTAGATTTCTATAAATAAAGTTCACAATGTTTATGTAGGACTTTGTGTTTGTTTGCCATCATTATTGCCATCATTAATTGACACTGAAACATAACTGGCTAATGTAATTTATGATATTTGTTTTTCAATTTCAGTAAAATAATTCCTGCATGTATAAACAGACAGATTCATTTCATTTATGATTGATTCAAGCCTCCAGCAATATATTCAACATCATTTTAACATAAACCATCTGGAACCGTTACATCACACACACATACACACAAGTCAGACTCACGGTTAAAATTGCTTACATCACTGTTTAGCTTCATAGTCTTAACAGGAAGTCTTTGAATTCACATACACACACGCAGCCCAGAAATACACAAGCTGTTTCCTCCACCTACAACAGGAAGTCCAAAGTGCACAAACATTCCTGTACCTTAAAATACTTCATTGAGAAAATAATCTCTGTAAGTACAATAATATCTGCATGTTATTTTGGGAATTCAGTGACACCACAGTGTCCTTTGAAGTACCATGGAGTACTATGTACATACTATAGTAAATAAATATGAATACTCGGTAAAACATTTGGATGTATTATTTTGGCAGTACAAGACCAATGTAAAACATAAGACTGAGCTTTTCAAAATCATGTCTCAACTCTTATTTAAAATATTACTGTTTAAAAAAACGTAAACAGTCAAGTTTGGGTGTTAAAGTGAACTGGTCTGTTCTTATTAATAAATCCAATAAAACAGGCCAATAAAACAGGCAATGCAGCGCCCAGTATAAGAGTCAGACTCTCATCAACGCCCAGCGTCCCCTGCTGCTGCCCCGCAGTTTCTGCATGAGGGTGGAGGTGAGAGAAGCGCTGCTGCCCCCTGCTGTTGATTTCAGGCACAACATGAACCGTGGCCACATATAAGATGGTTCCTGCTGAGAACAGCATGCCGATTCCTGTCGCACTGAGCAGTGAGTTAGTTCAGCATTACATTATACTCATACTGGTGAAGTCCCACCTTGTGCAAAATGACAGCAAAAACACGGGCACCTGAACAGAGACCTGTGAAGAGATGACAGACACACACAACACACGCGGTTCTCTTTAAATACTCAGTAAAAACACACAGTGAAGTTTCCTCAGCATCCTCCATAGCACAAGAGTCATCTGTGAGAGTCGCGATTCACTCCTGAACCGATTCATTTGAAAATGATTCATTACCTGAACAGTGTTCCCGGTTTCCGCGCGACATCCCGAAGCTTCATTTGTCACTGTATTATTATTATTATTATTATTATTATTGACTGATCTATGAGTGACAGAGTCATTGAAAAGAGTTGCTTTAAAACAATGATTCATTCGCTCCTGGTTCTGCTGCTGGAGGCACATCACAAGACTCAACATAAGACAGACGAAAGCTGCAATACAATGACATCATGAGTTTTAAACATGACTTCAGTACGAAACATGTATTAAGTGATGACTGACATTCCCTTTCAGATGTTGAGAAATAGTAAAAAATATGTGCATGATGTTGACCCTCAACATTGTGTTTTGAAAATGCAAACGCTGCTTGTGTTTCTTGTCTTGGTAACACATTTGTGAATAATGTCATCACATACATGGATAACTAAGACTTTAATCAAGCATGTGAAAGAGGTAAAACCAATTAATTTCCAGTCAATTAAAACTGCTTGTTACATGTAGGTTACATACAAATGCTACAAAGAACTGCTTGACTCTGTGTGTTATTTTGTCAGTAAATGCCTAGTTTATTCTTTAGAGACATGAAGAGTTGGACAATGACACTGTACAAAAGATCATTTGAAGAGGGACTGAGATACAAAACTATTAAAAACAGCAATCGCAAGCGTCATACGATTAGATCTTTCTGACACAATGAGATGGACTAAAGCACAGAGTTCATGAAGGACTTGCTGTACATTGTTTTGCTGGCTAAGCTGTACAAATGTAAATACAGTTTAGTGGTTCAAGAGCAGCACAACGTTCTATTTACATAATCTTTACAGTTCTAACCGCTTCACTCCATGGCAACAGACGCATAATTCAACAGATGGAAACATAATAGACACATGAAATAAATATTGTGTACAGTAGTTGTAACAAATGGGAAATGTCTATAACGATGCATAAATAACTTATTGCCACTTCATCATGCGTGAGAACAGAGTTTGTTCAGAATGTCTTACAGAACTCACTGACATTATTAAAGTCTCAAGAACTTCAGACATACAGAGCAATGGAGTTAAACAATCCACAGATGAGAAACAAAAAATGGCTTTATAATGTTACACACACACGATAATGTAGTTTTCACATGAAGTGCATAGCCTACAGTGTTAATTGCATTTTTAAATTACAAAGCTACTCAGTGATTGACAGAATTATGTGATTTACATAAATTAATTTCCAGACTTTCTTCCCAAAGTCAATTCATAAGTCGACAACGGTTTACAAACACCTTCAAGTCAACGTTTGTTGCAAAACTAACAGTTTCAACACTGCATTGCTATCCCTGTAAACAATAACTGATAACATGAGAACTACATGTAAGATTTGCTAGCAGAAATAATCAACTAATAGTGGCCTGGGCAGAACAATTACAATCATTTTACAGTAAGTAATCAGACACAGCCTGTGTGTGCTTGCAGTCCGCATTCAGTTTTCAAACAAACATACAAACCTCCTTATTCTAGAAGAATAAACCTCACAAATCTGTCAAGAACATGTCCAGGTCATATTTTATCCCAAAATAGCATTTATACCTAAGAGTTCTTTTCAGGTACTGAACCTGATTTGAATTTTTATAATACAAATGTCACAAAAACCACTAAATGAAGCATAAACCCGGTTAAACTTAATCACACAACTGTAAGATGATGAGAGTGAAGAACACACACAGATCATTAAGAGAAACACATCAGTCTGTTTTCTGTAGCACTGCAGAAATACAGTGCAGAGGACCAAACTCATGAGAAACACACGCTGAATTTTACATGACAAAATCAAATGGTCAAAAAACACAAATCAGCAGAAAACCATGTTTTTACCAAACTGGGAGATTTCTTAGTATTTCATGCACAATTTACAGTTTGTGTGTTTCTATGTAGTAAAACATTAGTGATCAAAATTAGCGAATTATCGTTAGTGTCACTTGTTAGTGCTAATGAAAAACAACGGATTAAACCTGATTTAAACCAGGTTCGTTATTTCATATCCATGCAAAAAAGGAAAAACTTGCTCACATAGGCAAATTCCAGCTTTAATGTCCACAAAATGGGAATTTGCTGTGCGTTTAATTACAGTTATGCTACAGTATCATCACCTATACAACATTCTACAGTAACACCATTCAAACTTGGTCCACATGACGCCTGACTGAGAAAGTGGTATATTCCAACACACAGAGCAACACTGCAGCACTAATGCGCAACATTAAACTCCTGCAACACTGCAGGTGCAGAGGAGAAGCGTTTGACCTGGGTTCGGGTTCGGGAGGCAGACGTGTGGGACAGTAGCTCAGGGATGGCCAATGGCTTTGAGTCTGTGAGACAGTCTGAGTGGCTTCAGCAGGTCAGTTCTACAGTTAGTGTTTCCACATCATTAGTGTCCTCAGTAGTGTGGAGGAAGAGTCAGTGTTTTCTAACATTACTAATACACCATGAAAGCTTCATGTCGCATACAGTCACTTTGGGAGACGCATGGAAAGTTGCATAAATGCATTTGTTCATCTTTAATACACAAGACTATAGTGCAATTTCAGCTGGGCCAAAGCAAACACTTCAAGACATTCTCTTGTCCAGCGCTTTAGCACTTCACTTTATCACTCTGATGTTTTTATTTCATTCCAATTGAGTCGGTTTTTCTTGATAAACGATTATGTGACAGTTATCAACACTGTCTCTTTTAAATGATGTGGCATGTTCATCATGTTCATTGTGATTTAGATTTTCATAATAGTGCCATATCGCAATCAAATATTTCTGTACAATAATACATAATTAGTGGGATAATATTTTGCACCTGATCACACTTTTGCATTTTTAACAGTAATGACCAACTGTAAATATTTCCTTTAAAACAGAGTGTTACCGCTCAACTGAAGCCCATCTAAAACAGCACTATAACAGTTTTCAGTTCAGCACAACATTTAAACTGAAATGGCAAGTTCTCAGTAATTGTTCCTTTTTTGGAGCTTATTTGTTAGACTAGTAGTAGCGCTAGTAAACTCATGATGATAAGCATTATGAAGCTGATGTGGTGAGTGAGTGCGAGTGAGATTCTGGAGATCTTCAGGAGTGTGTCAGCGGAGATGAATTCACACATTCGTGCAGTGAGGTGAATCTCTGTTCGCTGGGCTTGGAGATCTGCTCGATCCACCAGATATCACCCAGCCCGGGTCACTGGTGCACCTCGTTCTCAATAAGGCTGTCCTCTCCTGACTGGAAGTCACCCTCGTTCACTGCCTCCTCGTCCTGCGAGGACCCCTGCCCCTCCTCACTGCCCGTCTCGTCTGCCTCCTGCAGCACTTGAGCCACGTACGTCTGCTGAGGAATGAAGAAACCGTGTGAAGATTAGAGGAAGTTCTTGCTTCTGATTGGTCAACTGCACTTTCTTGTAAAATATTACTGGGATTATGTTTTTAATGCACCTCTCAGCTTTCACTGTCTTTTCTACTACTGTGTGTGAGAATATCACTGCAGTGATGGAAACTTACCACTGATTTGATAGGTGGAGATGAGCCCGGTGGACGGCCATTGTCCACACCATCCATGTCAATCTGTGGAGGAAGAACAGAGAAAGAGGACGGTCAGAACTTTGGGCTACACAATTCAATTCTAGGAGTTGGGCGGGCAGACAGGGCGTCTCTGACCTTGTAATTGTGAGCGCTGAGGTATTTGAAATGACCGAAGACAATGTGTGAGAGGCAGACGATGATGGTGATGATCAAAACCACGAAGGTGAACATCGATGTGGGTGCCACAAAACCTGGCAGGTGTCAGAAGAGAAAGTGCAAAGGAAATAAATCACATTAGTAAAATCACAATAAACTGTCTCCAGGTAATTGCTTACTAGTGCAGGGTTAGTCGACCAGGGGGCTAAAATAAAAAAAGCATTACAATAATCAAAAAACAACTTAGAATCACAGTATTTCCAGTCCTCACACCGGGAGTGTGTCTAGAAAGCTGTCTGTGTGGGCAGCACACTAGGGTTTGGAACGTGGCCACTGTTTGGTGCTGTCTTACTTGTGCGAACAGTGGAGAAGAAGAGCAGCCAGAAGAGGCAGAGGATGGGTGCAGCCACCACCTGGTTCACAGCTCCAGAGTGGATCTTCTTGTCCAGTTTGGAGGGCAGGTAGGCGTAATACATGTTGTATCTGTCCACCAGGTGCTTCAGCAGCATGTACATCAGACCTGCAGTGAGGGGCAGTTTCTCTCATCACTGAACAAGCTTTTCAGGGTTGAAATGAAAGTCATTTCTAACAGAAGAAATGTTTTATTGATTTGTGCTGACTGCTGTTACTTTTATGACTATGAATGATTCAATTCCATGACTTTAAAGGCCGGGTACTCTTACTCTACCTTTAATGTTCTCCAAACAAACACTCACCAAACGGCACAATGATGGGGCAGGTGATGCTGTAGGTCATGACCACAGTGAAAACGTTCATCATCCAGGCGTAAGCAGCACCAAACTGAAACTCATACGCTTGATGCTGAAATACACAAACACACACACTCATCAGACCTCACAAACATCTGTCAGAGAATCTGCTGCTGAAATACACACGTGTAAATTCAATCAGTCTTTTATACTGCAACACACCTTCTTGACATTGCGTCTCTCTGCGGCCGAGCGAGCCAGGCACAGACGAATCATGTACATGAGGAAATAGGGAATGCGTAACAGGTCCATGGCGTTACCGATGAAGGCAGATGCGATAACGTAGTTGACAAAGAAAGCTCCGTTATCTGGCAGGAAAACACATCTGATGGAGACAGACAAACAAAACATGTAAAAACCTGCAGCTTCATCCTGCAACACTCATAACCTGTATGTCCTAAATCTTTCAACACAAATGATTTTATAACCATTATTATTATTTTACAACTGTAACACATAACAATAAAGTTACATTAGTCAATGAATTAGCTAACATTAACAAATAATGAACAACATATTATAGTGAATGCAACTACAATTGATCATGTTAGTTACTGTATACTTTAGATTTTTGTTTTGATTTTAAAAATATCTTGACATCACTAAGATGAATAAATGTTGTTCTTTATTGTAAAGTGGATGTGTGATGGGTTTCAACAACAGCACTACTAAATCTTTCATGGACTTACTCGAATCGTATTTTTGCATCCTCCAGAAACTTCTTGTCAAAAAGCCAGCGAAAGAAAAGATCCAAACTGTGTTTTGGAAAAATCAATGTGAATATGAGAATACGAAACAGCTCATTCTAACATGATAAACAAAGCCTGGTTATAAAAAACATGCAAATTGACCCTTTTGTAAAATAAAACCAGAGAAATAGTGTAAATGTACAACAGTATCACAACACAGTATCACAGTAACAGCTGTCAGGAGGAATGTTGTGTTCTCTTCTCATCAATGAAATAAGCATGCAAATGAAGGTGTATGAGGAGAAGTAGTGAGTGTTGGACGTCAGTCGTTCTGTTTGAGAATATCATACCTGCTCAGTCCCAGAGATGGCAGCAGAAGAACCATGAAGATGAGGAAGGTGTAACATTTGTGCATGGTGGTTCTGTTCTCTCCAGATCTGAAGAGCAAAGGTCACACATGAGCTTGAGAACATCACAAGAACAACACAGATATTACATGCATAAACAATGATTTATATTTAGAGAAAATAAAGCACTTTTATATTGGTAACTTTTACTTCATTTTTAATTCTAACAAAGCTAAACGTTTTCTATATGTATACATTTTGTGTTACTCTGTTGATGTTATAATTATCTCTACGTAAAAACAGAAAAGTCTGATGTTAGGTCTTCATTTAGACATCTAAATAAACGTGTGTGTGTGTGTGTGAGTAAGAGAGACAGAGAGAGAGAGAGAGATTTGGTACCGTGTCCAGTGAGCCTCAAAGAAGGCGGAGTAGTAGACAATGGTGGGGAGCAGAGCTGAGAAGCACCACAGCAGCAGGGTGGGGAAGAACTGCGTGACGATTGGGTTCTGAAGGAGGGGGAGCAAAGACAGTTGAGTGACAGGTTCATAACAACAGGCACTGAACGGGGAAGTTCTGTGAGTGTAGCAGAGAACTTACGTTCAGGTACTCCACAGGCTTGGTGACGTTGAACTTGTCCATGGTGGAGATGATGATGGCGGGGGTGGTGAGGAAGAAGAGCAGGAGGAAGAGCAGA